>VXAY01003304.1:1975209-2003356 GCA_013399855.1 Oxyruncus cristatus
AGCCCGGCCGGGCCTGTCCCCTCGCCGGCCGGGGCTCTCAGTCGCGGGGGCTGGAGAAGTCCGTGTGCGGGGAGGGGGCGAGCGGGGCCCCTTCTGTCAACAGGTCCCGGCACCGCCGGGCTCGGAGGGGGCAGCCGGGGCTGGCGCGTGCTGGCCGCTGGAAGTGCCGAGATCCCGGGAGCGAAGCGAAGCGCTGCTGCGGGGAAAGGCTGTGGCTAAAAGTCGGATAAGTCCTTTTGTTTGCTCTGGAGACAGAAGTCTGCCACGTCTCAAGTGCGGGTCGGAGACGAAGTGACAAGTTTCGGGTGGATGTGCTGCGTTGTGTGATGTCTTTCTTTAGGAAGAAATTCTTTACGGAGAGCGTACTCAGGCATTGGAATGGGCTGCCCAGGGAGGTGGTGGATTCCCCGTCCCTGGAGGTTTTTAAGATGAGACTGGATGTGGCACTCAGTGCCATGGTCTGGTAACCACGGCGGTGTTGGATCAAGGGTTGGACTCGATGATCTCGGAGGTCTTTTCCAACCCGGTTGATTCTATGATTCTATCCATCGCAAAGCAATAACCTGTAACAACGCTGTGGGGGATGATTTGCGGAGGGCATTTGGTATATTGCTAATATTATTCTGAGGTCTGTACTTCAGCAATTTGCGTTCTACTTCAAGATATCAGTAATATGTGGATTCTGTGTGGAATAACCCACTTACTTGGCTGGACGAAATCTACCAGTAGGAAGGGCCTGTGGCCTTTTCATATATTAATATCCTGGGTTTTATTCTTCTGGCAGGACCCAAATTATAAGTCATGTGTGCTTATTTGGATAAAAAATATTTTCTCTTCGGTAGCCAGCAGCTAGGGAAACAGTTTTTCTGTTTGTTCTTTAACAGAGTGCCAGAGTTCTGTGTTTCTATGATTAGCTCACTTAAACCAGTGTAAATGAAAGGGGTAGTTGTTTTTAGCATAAACAGGGGGAAAAGCAGAAAAAAATATACTCATTAGTTCCAACACCACTAAAATGGAGACACTGTAGAATTCAGAGTATCTCAGTCTATCTGTATCACTAGTAAAACTTCGGTAATGCTTGCTAATATTGTGACCAGTTGGTAATATGTACCAACCATATGGTAGATATGTGTAGTTAATCAGGTTCCGTTGTGTTTTTAAAATCTTATCAAATATACATTTTAAAATTTAGGCACATCTAATTTGTCTGACTCTACTTAGACATCTGTTTTGTAACATAAATGTTAAAATATCAAACGTAGAAATACTCTAAGATATTTCAATGCCTGTTTTATTAGTCTTAAAACAAGCTGTTCCACTAAATTGTCACTGGGTTATTGTAATTCTTACTTTAGATGTTTAAAGCTTCTCATTACATTCTTAGTTTTCTCATGCAGCTTTAATGTACTGTGCCACTATTTTTTTGGCCACAATACTTATAACCCATTCTGATGAATGGATAAAATATCTGCCACGTTCTCCATTGTGGATGTGGTGGTGGAGGGACGAAATCCTACTTGTTGTGCAATAGATGAGGGTACAGTTACTCTTTTTAGAAAAGGCAGCATTAGGATTTGCTAATTCCTAATTAACTCATGGAGTGAGAGCGCAGTTGAATCCATAGCTGAAGCAGTTTTGTTTAGCACGTTAGTGGTGCAGGTTTTACCTCTAAAGTTGGCCCTAGCCTTTGAGCAAAAGCAGAGCTGCACTTGGTACTGCTTGAGGTTATCTGCAGCTGCTTGGCTTTAAAAGAGAGCCTGTGGAGGTTTTACGATCTTTGGACATCCAAGTAACTCCACTGCATTAAAGCTAGTATATTAAATGTATTTGTATAAGAAGAATATAATTAATATAAAATAGTTTTGTTAGAAACACCATATAGACTAATGACCAGGTTTCCAGAAATGTTAGTTTCTGCATTAATGAGCATATCCCCTGAATTTCCCTCTGAGAAGTTTATTTTAAACTTTACAGTGCACTGAATTAAATATTCTGTGTCTATTGTAATGAAAAGTAGTGACATGCACAAGTAATGAATATCAGAAGTGTATATATATGCACTATACAAGTAGTGTGTAGTTCAAAGTTGAAACTATATAGAAACTCTAAGAAATAATATGGCCTTGTACTGTAAAAGGGTAAAGCAGATATTACATCATGTCCCTGTAAAAACAAATCTGCTTGTTCATCTTCCTATGGAAATCCAGATTCAAAAGGAACATTGCTGAAATCAGCCTTTTAGTGGCGTATTAGGTTTGCATCAGTATTTTTTCTAAATAAAACAATACATACACGAACTAGTATCTAAGCTATTAATGATGTGTTGCTAATAATCTTCATAGCAGTTGCTAAGTAGAGCCCCAGTTTTTATCACCTAATATTCCATAGGGGCTTTGCTGTTGTATCTTGTTACATATGTTCATATTAGCAGTTCATTAGATTTTCAACATGATCTTGCTTTGACTAGACATGATAACAGCTATGAGATTTAATGTTGATTTTAGTAAGATTTAAATACCTTGTCGTTCTTTTTGGTGAAATTGATATACGGTTATGCCACAAATTTTACATTACATTATGGATGTGGTGAAGCACTTCCAGATATTTTTATCACGTGTATTCTTTAAAATACAAAATTTTATTGCGGTTTAAAAAAAAAAAAACCTGAGCGCAGTTGGAACCTTTTATTTCACCTCGTGTTTGCCATTAATAATTTATTAGGAATTATCTCAAATTACTCCCAATTCCTTTTAACCAAGGACAGATCTTTGGTGTGCAGAATTCATACATCAAATCTGATACAGAGTGTTATTTTCACCACGAAGAGGTGACCCAAAACTGAAACAGCTTGTCTTCCACGTCAGCACTTGCAGAGGGCTCACTTTAAGTCAGACTGATACCCAGTGTCACAAAACAGCCCCCAGTGAAGCTGACAGATAGAGGTGGCCATGAGGAACAAAGTATTTGCGAAGTGAAACACTAGCAGAATCCCAGAGTTTGTTCAGAGGACCTTGGGCTAGAGGGCCCGACTGTCTAATTCTAATCTGCAAACTGTTGAACACTTGCCCATAGGCAAGAGAAGCCCTGCAAGAGACATAGTGGGGAATGGCTGTTAAGTACAGGCTGTCTTAGGATCAGACTCCTATTGATCAATGTGTGCATGTATTATGTGCCTAGAACTTGCCTCAAAACAAGGCCTGAAATGCTTTGATTATATCAGCTTCCACGTGTGAACTGCAAGATATGCAGTGTGAAATGTTGTCGGGGGGGGGGGGGACCTGATAGTTAAGTTCCCGACTGTCACGATTTGAATGCTTGCAAATGCTGATTAGGATGTGTAAAACTTTTCAGCTTTTTCTATTCCTGGTCTCCTTTTTTTAGCAAAAGCAGGTAAAAGTGGGGACCAACATAACACTACAGAAAGGAAAGCATAAAGTATCTGTTTAATTTGTTTTCTGTGTGAAGCAACATTTAATAGAAGAAATTTCTGCCTTTTTTCCAGCTAATGATTCAAGCTTGGATGTTGTGGCAGCACTTGCAAAAAAACTTAAGAAATTATTTTTTGCTTGTTCAGGAATAAAATGTACGGCCCTGTTAAATTGGGTTTGGGAGAGGAGAGCAGTGTGAGCTGATAGGCTTTTCTGATAAGAGTATTTTAGCTTTCTCTTGCTAGGCATTGTTGGAACAGGAAGGGGAACAAATTTAAGCATTCTGTTATCTACCATTTTAGTCTGTCGTTACTAGACATTGGAAGCGGTTGTTGAGAAATCATGGTGTGCACGTGTTCTAAAGACAGTCCAACTGCAGAAGGAGCTGCTGGGAACCCAGTGGTGAGAGTGTAGTAGAGGTCTTGCAAATACCAGTCCAGGGTGGGTAGCAGAGGCCCCTGGGCAGGTAACACCAGTGGCCACTTACAATTTGGAAAGCTGCCTTTTGAGGAACTGATCTTGGGGCATTGTGAAAGGAGTGACACAAACAAGGATGTACATGGTGAATGAACCATTGCTGATGTTACCAGAAAGTTATACCCTGCAGAATATTTAGGGGGAAACTGAGACTTCCCGTCTGAGAAGGCTACATGTCTTGGTGAATGGGAAGGAAGAAGAGGAAAAGTTTTGTAATATCACACAGGGATCACAACTTGCTAGCAAAAAGGAAGCAAATGAAAAATTCCCCAGCCTGTGAGAGCCTCTGCAAGTTGCCCATACTGAATAGCACAAGTGGAATTGTCTTTACAATGTGTGTGCAAGCCCACAGCAATAATTATTTGCACAGGTGCTCTACCTGAGAACCAGGTTTGGCAGAATTGATCACTCCTATCTTGCTACCTGTGTAAATGCTGATCACTGTTAAAGGCAATACTACTGCTGTTTCTTCTGTCTGGGGCTAGTATTTGGTCTAGGCCTATTGGGGCTTCATTTGGATGCCACAAAGTTTACAATTATTTTATAAATTCTGTTTTACAGTCCAAGATCTGGCACTTGAATGCTGACATGGAAGTAGCTGCAACTATATCAGGGTCATGTGCCATGTTTTGAAGGAAGTCTGACTTCAGAGCAAATAATCCATGTTTACAACTCGAATAGTGCAGTGTTCTGGGAGCAGCTTGACCTGCTCTCTCCTAAAGGCATTTCTATTACTCTGTTGATTCAACCAACTTAGCAATAGTTATAAAAAGCCAGAATAGTGCAGCTGCTTCTTAGATGACAAAGGGACATGCCCTGGCCTATTTTGTCTGGTTTACCTGGAATCTGGTGCATGTTCATGCAAACACTTTGTCAGTGTTTGTGGAACATGGCATGGTTCAGTGCTTTTAAAAAGACTACTTAAGCAGGTTATTTTATTTCTAAATGAAGGTGAACAAAACTTGTGTCAACAATGGTAGTGATTCACTGTACAGAAAATGGGTGTTCATTTATCAGTTGTTTAGTTGTGTGGCCAGTTGCTAGTCAATACCAAGAAATGTGAGTGATAGGAAGACTTAGATTTGAATTTTGCATGATGTGCCATATTAGTGGCAGTCAGAAAACAGCTTGTCTGTCAAGCTGCTTTACAAACCTGCTCCTAGATAGGACTATTGGTCACAGTACAGCAAAACAAAGCCTGAAAACTGCTTCCCTATCACTTTGATTCTTTATAAGGTTTTCTAACAGAATAGATCAATCTACATTTGTTCCTGCTGTGTAGCAGTTTTCAAAGGTGCTCCTTAGGCATAAAACTCTTACAGAATCACAGAATCATTTAGACTGGAAAAGACCCTTGAGTCCAATGCTACCCTCAGTTTTGAAAATTCTCAGTTTTTAAGAACTCTGTAGAAATTGAATAATTAAACAAAGCTTTGCCAAATTAGGTTACCAATGGCAAAACACGACATATTTGACTTTGTAAGAGAACTTACTAATTATCATTAGTATATGATAATATGAATTATTATTATGCTAAGATGAATATAATATCATATATAATGATATATAATATTATATACCATTATTCTACAGTGAATATACTACAAAGCACCAAAAATTGTTTCTGAGGTTCTAATTTGCTTCAACCTTTTTCTGAAAGGATTTTTGACTAATAATGCATGGATTTCTCTACCTCTTCCAATTGAAATGGAGTAAGCCAGATAAGTTGGGGACACTGAGTCACGGGCCACATCTGAGCAAAAACTGAGAGGCAATACCACATCACAGTTCAGGTTTCCCGAACAGTCAGGTCTTGGAACGCTTTTGGTGCAAACAACAAAATCAGTTCTCAGGTTGTGGTAAACTTCTTGCACAGAGGTAAAGCTCAGTAAATGAGCATGGACTGTAGTAGGTCTTCAGTGTGAGGAGGCAACACGGCAGGTTTTAGTACTGCAATGTGTGTGGATGGTGCAGCTTTGTAATTCTGTTCTAATCGTTTTAGAAACTGCTTGAGGCTACGACAAGTACCTGGTATTGTAGCTGCCTTTCTTGGAGCCAGTTTTGGCTGCAGTTTGGGGATGAGCCCCTGAACCTTGCTTCTTCGTACATGTATATTCAAGACAATCTATGGATTTGCATGTTAGTAATTAAAGTAATCCAAGGATCTATTAATATGCTGCAGATCAATTAAACAGAAATTTGAATGAAGGCTTCAGTTGGGTGATATTGGAATTTTTAGGGAGTTATGCCACTAGCCTGCCTGATTATTGCTTCTAAAAGATTTGGATGTGGGTTTCATTACCAGCTACTTTAATATAATTATTTTATTCAAGTTCTGTAAGGCTGTATGAGGATAGGATGATCACGTGCATAAATAAAGGAAAATGCTGACTTGTGTTGCTCTTTAGTGATACTGTTTTTTCACAACTCTGTCTTTTGGTGAGGATCCTAATGTCTCATATGGGAGATTTGGTTTAGATTTTAATCTGTTTTCTTACTACTGGAATAAAAAACCCTTCCCAAACCTCAGTTTTGGGTTTGGGTTTCTTTTGTTCCTAAATGCGCTTTGCTTTCCATCTGCTTGTGGGTTTAACTGGTTCCTATTGAATTTATCTTTGCAACTATTTCTGTCTTATTGCTTTGTTTTTTCTTCTGTAGTCTGTGGGAAGAAGTTCAAAAAAGTTTTTGGTTTTTTTTCCATTTTAAGCAGAGTCTGGTACGTTTGTGAAAGGCAGTGTTTGAACAGGCGTACCACATTAGGGCAAGTGTTTGTTATAATGCATCCCAGTAAGAAAGGCACTTAGTCTCTTAACATATTTATTGAAATTTATTGGATTTAACAGGAGAAGCAAAAAAGGGGGTAGCATAGATAACTTTGCATCTGTTCGGTTGTGAGAATCCCAAGTTGAACAGCACTGGACAGACATCTAGGCATGGCAGGCTGTGCAAATTCTGTCTGTGGTGTGAATGGCCAACATTGTAGTCTTTAGAGCTTTTGCAGATGTCCTTGGCAGTAAATGGCAGAATTTATCATCTCCTCTGCCAAGGAAAAGGATGTTATATGAAAACATGCTGCTTCACTTCAAGATATGATATAAAATCATAGAATAGGATCCGCTAAAGATAAAATAGTCCAACAATCCTGCAATGAGCAGGGACATCTTTAAATAGATCAGGTTGCTCAGACCTCTGTCCAATCTAAACTTCAATGTTTCCAGGGAAGCATCTGCATCTGCTGCATCTGCAGCCTTGCTGGGCAACCTGTGCCAGTGTTTCACCACTCTCATCAGGAACAATTTCTTACCTATATCTAGTTTAAATCTACCCTGTTTTAGTTTTAAACCATTACACCCTGTCCTGTTGCTACTGGCTCTGCTAGAAGTCTGTCCCCGTATTTCTTACACACCCCCTTTCAGTACTGAAAGGCTGCAATAAGATCTCTCTGGAGCCTTCTCTTCACCAGGCAGATTGCACCACATGCAAGTGCTGTAATTGCCAGGTGCCAGCTGGGGGCTGTGTGTTCTGTCACAATTAGTGCTGAGGTCACACACTGATCTCGGGTGATGAGTGGAGTGCAGGCCTGCACCTATTCGGGTCACCTGGCATGTGGATCAGTAACTCCTTGATGTACAGTAGTCACTGTCAGCAGGAACTAAAATCAGTATTGCTGGTTTTACATCCACCTACTGGTGAAGTCCATTCCGACTTTTGGAATAATTAAATTTTTTGAGTCCATTTCTTTATTTTTGCTGAATTAGGTAACCTGAAACTGAAATGAGTGTCCACAAGCAATCTGAAAATGAGGCTGTAAGCCTGCAGTCTGGAATTGAACTGACTCTGGCAGCTTGAGCTGTAGGTTGCTTTTGGTTCCTGCTTGGTCAAAGACTAAGGCTGAACTGAAATACTTTTATTCCATTACTAATGCAGCCATTGCATTCCTTATTAGTGCAGTGCACTTCATTCATTTGTTTCCCTGCCTGTTTTCTGCTGTCCTGTTTGTTCCCTCAAAAAACTGAGTGAACCCCTGTCGCAGATGAGTAGAAAGTATCTCACTAAAAAGACCAGCAGCAATGTATTTCATAGAGATAAAATAATAATTTGATAGTTCAGTAAGTTCAGTGGGATTTAACGAAGTTTAACAGTGGTTTGACAAGGTTCTAGGAGTTTGATGCAAGGTTCATTGTATTAATTACTCAGTGGAAGAAACACACAAAGGAAAAGTGAGTTCAAATTGAGCTAGAATGATTCTCAGAGACTGGTGACGCAAACAGTAAGGAGCACCCTCCTGTTGAATCACAGGTTTCAGAGTTAACTCCTTTGCTTTCTAAGCTTGCTTTGGAGCCTAGGTGTGTCTGGATCTGATTGTAGTCTCAGACTTGGTTAATGGTTTATGTCTAGTGAAATTACCCATACAGTGCTTTTAATATGGAATGGGTGGATTAGTAATGCTTCCTCATACCAACTCAGCATGCTCTGTCACCTTCTGAGCATCTGTCATGGGTAAGGGATCTCTCTGCCTTGGGTAAGGAAGGGTCTCTTAGTTTCAGGTAAGGAATCTCTAACCTTGGAAGGCGTCCCTGCTCAGGAGGGGTCACCCTCCATGTGGTTCAGCTGCAGTTCAGGCAGAGCTCAAACTGGGGCTCATCCTGATGGTAATATTTATAGGGTGAGGTAGTTTGCTGCTGGTCAACAGCCTTCATTTTAGTGCTGATATCTGTTCCATACTTTGGTTATCTTGCTCTTCTGGGTTTTGAAACCACCTTTTGAAATGTATTTCAGGCCACCTCTACTCCCTTGTATTTGAGCCAGGGACTTTCTAGCTTGCAAGTTTTCCCCAAAGACTTGAGGCCTGTTGCTCCTTAGTCAGCCTGAAACGAAGTACATCTAGGAGTCAAGTGTATCCAACAACTCTCAGCTTCAGTGGGAATTTGTTGTTTGCATATTCTGGACCATCTCTATGCTTAAAGTCAAATACATGACTGTTATGCAACTCCTCAGTTTTAAAAGCTGATTTTTACATTTCGTAACTCTTCTGACCTGTTTCTTTGTTCTTTGCAGAAAAGGTACAGTTTGGCTGTTGGTCCTCCCAAAAAAGTTCCAAAAGTCAAGGGTGTAGAGTCTGCAGCAGTGCAAGCATTTCTCAGGCGGCAAGAAGAAGAAAAAAGAAAAAAAGGTAAAAGTCCAAAATATTTCCTGTAGTAGACTTTCATTGATTCTTTCAGTTTTGCCATCTTATTCAAAGCTCTTGCATACATGGCAGAAACACGTCTGTTTCTGGGATTTATGCACATAAATTCCTGGGGCTGAGGGAAAGCCAGGACTAAGTAAATAGTCTTACTTGGAACTACTGAGAAGTAGATAAGGTAAGAGCAAGAAGCCATCTGGACTTTTGGTTACTTAAGTTTGAAAAGCTTTAAGTGTGTGAAAACTGGAAAGAGTTGCTCTTGTTTTATGTTAACTTAGCGTATCAGCGCAGTCTGAATTTTAAATTTGTATGCCAGAGGCTTTGATTGAGCCACAATTTTTCCACTGTATTATATTTCCTTTCAATAGTCTATAGAATGAACTAATATAGCATTGCTTCTGATGTTTTGTTAAATCTGATGGACTGGATGGCCCAGGGTATTCTTCCTCTCCTGGGCCAGTCATGAGTCTGCTCCTTATTCCTGCTGCCAGGTGCAGCCAGAAGCAAGACTGAGCATGAATTCCACATAGGAATGCTTGCAGTCTCATGCTGTAGTCACAGCCCCTGACAATGGAAAAACGTTGACAGGGAATGGTACCTTTACAAGCACGCAGACAATGAGTAGCCCAGTCCATTTTCTAGAAAGTTATGCTTTTCCTGGATCTTTCTGATATTTAGCCCCCACACCCTTGGTCTCTCCAGTATTTGGTGTTCAGATCTCTTACCTGTTCACCAGCTAGTTCATCCTGAATTTTGTCAGCGGACCACACACTGACACAAGACAGCATACTCATGCAGAAAATAGCTAAAAACTGCTCAGTGAGAGTATAAGACAGACCGTGGAGATAGTCTCTTATCAGACATGTGTAGTAACCAGGTGCTTTGCTTATCTGTGGTTGACTGCTTCTGTATCTCCCCTGCATCCTTCTACACACACACTTGTCCTATTTCCCTATTCTTATCCCCCAATAGTCTTTTATTCCCTTCTTTCTCATCTTCCCTTAAACCTCTGGTAGTAAATTCTGTACAGTCTCAAAATTCTCTTGCTCAGTCTCAAAACTCTGTCTACTACCCAGAGATCCCATAACTCATCCTGTACCTTCACACACAGTGCTTCTCTGTAGTTTTCATGGCATTCTGGAGAGCTACTTCTCTTGAGTGGCCTTAGTGGGTTTTGCCATAACAGCATTTGTTTTAATTGCTTGCCTTTGTTGGAGTAGCTCATACAGGTGGGTGAGCCTGCCCTGTTGGCAGACCTCTGGTCATCTTCTGTTCTATTTTGGATACCTGTGAGCCAGATATCCTTAAATGACTGTCCTAAATGGTTTATCAGTTTGGAAGAAATTGAAATAAAAAGTAGTGCTTTTGCCTAACTTTCTCCTGGTTTTCATGCAGCGCTGGAAGAAAGAAGAAAGAAAGAGCAACTCTTGGCAAGGCGTATTGAGCTGAAACATGACAGAAAGGCAAGAGCTATGGCTTCACGAACAAAGGATAATTTTTATGGCTATAATGGCATTCCTGTTGAAGAGAAGCCTAAAAAGAGGAGGACTAGTGAGAATGTTGCTCAGGCCCCAGAGACTGAGTATGCAACAGAAGATGAAACTGAGCAACTCGAGTACAGTCAGACTGAATCGGAACATGAGCAAGAAGATTATGAAGAGAAACCATCCAAAGTTGCAGTGAAACCAAAGGCACCTCCCAAAAGTGCACCAGCACCTCTGAACTTTGCAGAGCTCTTGAGGCTTGCTGAAAAGAAACAATATGAACCAGTGGAAATAAAACCAGTGAAAAAGGTAGAAGAGAGACCCAGAACAGCAGAAGAACTGAGAGAGAGGGAATATTTGGGACGCAAAAACAAAAAAGTAGAAATGCATAGGAAAAATGAGAAGGAGATTAAGACTGCGGGGATATCCAGCTCCTCAAAAAAAGTGTCTTCTCAAAAGGCATCTGTAAATGCAAAACTTAATAAAAGCTCAGTAGATAAACATTCCACATCAAAAAACAGTGTGTCGCTTTCTATGGGTGGTATTGATAAGAAATCCAAAGCACCAGCATTGACTGAAAAACACTCACGGTCATCATCTTCCTCCAAATTTGATCAAACGGAAAAAAACTCACAAAATGGCTCCTTAAAAAGCTCTACTGGTAGCAGTCATAGTAAATTACCTGTCAATGGTATTAGGAAGTCTGGCTCGAGTTCTCATGTGCCACCCTCAAAACCCATGGCCAATGGGGCTCGAAGACTGCCATCTGCTAAAGAATCCAGCCTGAAAAAGCCTGCCCATGCAAAACCAGGAAATGCTGCTGCCCTTCAACATGGAATCAACTCCAATGCAAAACGATCAGGCAGCAGCTTAGGAAAAGGAGGACCTGGACATCCTGGAGGTGGTTCAGGTGCAGGACCCGGGCGATCAAGCAGCAATTCTGGCATGGGACCTGGAAGGCCAGGAGGTGGTTTAAGCTCAGGGCCTGGGCGACTGGGCAGCGGCTCAGGCACGGGACCTGGAAGGCCAGGCAGCAGCTCAAGCACAGGATCTGGGCGCCTGCAAGGTGGCTCAGGCGTGGGGCCCGGAAGGCCGACTGGCAGCTCAAGCACAGGCCCTGGGCGACTAGGCAGCAGCTCAGGCGTGGGACTTAAACGACCAGGCAGCAGCTTGGGCACTGGACCAGGAAGGCCAGGCAGCAGCACAAATGTGGGACCTGGACGGCCAGGCAGCAGCTTGGGAACGGGACCAGGAAGGCCAGGAATCAGTCCAAGCACAGGAGCCAAGCGACCAGGCAGCAGCCTGGGAGCAGGACCAGGAAGGCCAGGCATTAGCACAAGTGCGGGACCTGGGCGACCAGGCAGCGGCTCAGGTGCAGCTGTAAAACCCAAGTGTACTGTCGTATCGGAGACCATTTCTTCTAAAAACCTAGTCACAAGACCTAGCAATGGACAGATGAATGGAATGAGACCCTTTCAAGGCCATAGACCTGTGCTTCATCCACAAGGTATACATTTGTAGAGCAGATTTTTTCCCTGCTGTGGTTTAACCCCAGGTAGCTTCTAAGTACCATGCAGCTGCTCACTTGCCCTGTCCCCTAGTGGGGGGAAGATTGGAAAAAAGGGTAAAACTTATAAGAACAGCTTAATAATTGAAATAAAATTAAATGTAATAATATTGACAACAGTAATAATTGTAATGAAAGAGGAGTAAAACCTGAGAGAAACACATGACGCAGGGTACAAATTATGTTCCCTGGTGTGGACTATCCCTTTGGCTGGTTCAGGTCAACTGTCCTGGCTGTGCTTCCTCCCAACTTGTGCACCTGCTCACTGGCAGAGCACGGGGAACTGAGAAGTCCTTCACTGAGAAAAAGCACTATTTAGCAGCTACTAAATCATCAGTGTGCTATCAACATTTCTCATATTCAGAACAAAGCACTGTTCTGCTACCAAGGAAGAAAATTAACTCTATCCCAGCCAAAATAAGGATATTCACTTCGTTTTGTAGGTTTTATGCATGTCTGAGTTGAGATCACAAAGAGTCTTTTGACTATTTGTAGATGCAGTTAGGGAGACTTGGACAAAATAGCACATTTGCCTTTTAAAGGTTGCTTTTAACAGTATGGGGGGTTTTTTTCTGCTTTGCAACTCTTTATTTATTTTTCCTGTGCTCATAACCCTTGAAATAGGTGGTGTGAAGTACTACATGAAAGAAAACTAAGCAACCTGTGATGGATGTTGATGTATGAATGCTGTTAGAAGAAAAGAATTGAAGGATTCACTTCCAGCATCACTTATTAATACTTAGCCTATAAAATTTCACAGTGTCATAAATAACAGATGCTTGAAGGGGTACATGAAAAATCAGTCACAGGCTCTCTGTGGTTTTACATTTCAGTGTTTTGGCAAGTTCACCTTATCAGTAACAAGCAGTTCTAAAAATTTATTTCTGGTCAGGAACAAGCAGAGTGGAGTATAGTGAATACGTGCCTAGAAAACCCTGAACAAAGAAGACATCTGCTGGGTGGTTTCCTCAGGATGCTGTTGGTGATAGTGATATGTAATCTTGTCTAGCACAACTTAGAGGAAGTATTTCCTTTTACTGAGTTTCTGAGAATTTCTAGTTAACTTGAGGCTGAAGTTTTCTACCTTGAAGGCCAAAGCTGTAAAATGGCTGTGCCCAAGGTATAGCAAGAACTGTTAAATTAATGTAATGCTTATTCATTAATGATTTTTCTTTTCTGCTCTCCTGTCATTTAGGTCTAGGAAGACCACCAATTACTTACAAGAGGCAAATAGAAGATGATGATGATGATGAATATGACTCTGAAATGGATGACTTCATTGAAGATGAAGGGGAACCCCAAGAAGAAATATCAAAACATATTCGGGAAATATTTGGCTATGACCGGAAAAGGTAAGAAAAATGTCCATTCTAAGATACTGCGGAACAAGCAGTAGAACAACAGAAATTAATGTAGTTCTACAAATAAAAATGTTTTAGAAATTGGAAAAGTGGAAGTGCAGGTATCCAGAAATTGATTGTTGCATTGAATTGCAGAAATTTAACAAGCATTACTGCTGCTTATATGCCGAAGATACCTTGAATTTTTCACGCTGTCTGGAATGCTCTTCTAGGGAGCAATAAATTTGACTAGAACATTTTCAAGGCTTGTAACTTGTATTCTCTTAAAACCTTAAAATCTGCGGGCAAGTGATGGTTCTTTCTAAGAAGGGATGTGAATTCATTAACTGTACACTGTTGTGTTTTTTAGAGTTCTGAAAACTAATATTTAACTTCCAGGTACAAAGATGAAAGCGACTATGCCTTACGTTATATGGAGAGCAGCTGGAGAGAGCAACAGAAAGAAGAAGCTAGGAGGTATGCATGGATTTAAACTTGGATAGAAATTGGGAAGTTTATTGCTTAATATTTTCATCTTGGTTTTGACCATTGGTTTTGGCCTCTGGGCCTGCACAACTCCTATGTTATAAACGGATTTGTTTTTTAACGGCTTGTGGGATAAGATTTGTGAAAGTTTTAAGAGTTTTTTTTTATAGATATTGGAAGCCATGGAGACACCAAATTCTTTTGTTCTACTGAAATTTTTATATTGTTATTCAGAAGGTGCCTTGAGCATTAGTAACTTTCATCTTTGTTAAGTTAGGCAATGTTCTTATTCCTCCTTGCTCCTGAGGAATAGCTGCAGCTCATGCAAATCTATAGTCTGTTTAATGGACTTAGGGGAAATAACTGGAATTTTAAGTAACATTGATGTTAACCAAATTCTCTGTTGAAAACCCAGAGAGTGTTTTTGCAGAGTTGAATTCCTGATTCACTTTTAACTACACATGCAGCATAAAGGCAGTGAAGATAAGAAACTTTAAGCTCAGTTTTACCCTTTTCCACGCTCAACAGTTTTCAACTGAGCACTTGGTTAAAAGCATTGTGCCTCTTGAAATGAGGAACTTCTAACCAAGCAAGTCCACTTAAATTATAGTTGTTCTAAGCTGAATTGAAAAAAATCGTTCATCAAGCCGGTTTTATCACATAGATCCCTGTTGTGGCTTTGTCCTTAATTTGGCTGACTCCAGTTCCCTGAAATCAGGGAGGTGGGTAGAACATGCTGTATTATCAGTATCTTTTCCATGGGCCTGTTCACCAGAGTCAGATGGACTGAAGGTGGAGCTTGTAGCTACCTGTGTATGGTGCCTCAAGCCAGGCAGTTGCAACAAAATCTTTTACTTCTCTACTGTTTGACAAATCCATTCTCTCCCTTGCCAGTGTAAAAAGTTTAGGTGGCTCTCAGAAACTGGTGAGCATCACTCCTGCCATGACTTGTCTGGTGATACATCGGCAAGGATTGATGGATGTGTTTCAGCAGCTGCTTTTGGAAGGAAAAAAAAAGACCTTTGTATCTCTTTTTTTTCCCCACACAGTCTTTATTTTTTTAACAGAAGTTTTAAGTATTTTTCCCGTGGAAATATTTGATTCTAATCTAATGATAAAACCTTGATTTTTGTAAAGCTGTATACTTCTAAAATTATTGTTCAAGTCAATACTTTTAGGATTGCTTTTCTTGAAGGAGGGGTTGAAGGTAAAACTTCATGTGTCTTGAGTAGCAGTGTAAAGGATTTAATCTTATTTGGCAGCTTGAGACTCGGTGTTCAGGAAGACCTTGAGGAATTGAGACGGGAAGAGGAAGAATTGAAACGCAAGAGACAGTCCAAGAAGCTGAGGACACGTTAACTGGCTGACGGTGTTGATTTTGTTCATGTTTTTGCTACTCTCTGCCTCCGTACATCTCTTATTCTACTTCAGTTTCCATTTGCTTGTTAGAGGGCAAAAGAATATTTAAAGGGATTAAAGTACTGAAAAGCAAGGCTTTAGTTTGACCTAAATAAGATATTTATTTTTAATACTTGCCAGGGTTGTTTTTTTATGAAGAAATTAATGCACTAATGCATATTAAATGGAATAAAATTAATAGATGTTTCCATTGATTAAACCAGTTCAAAATGCCAGCAGAAATATTGACTAGCTATGCACTGACATGGAACTGTGTGGGCCACATACCAGTAAACCAATTTTGCGTTCACTTGAAAGAAAGGAATACCGTTCTTCTTCCCTGATATTTCTTGAGAATTAGAGAAATTGCTTTATATCCTACTTGGTCTCCCAACATAAGCCTCAAAGTATTGAAATGTCATCTTCTGTACACAGCTTGGGTGTAAATTCAGCCAAAGCCCACAGATGTTTAAGGCAATAAACTGTTGCATATCTTCTGATTTGAGGACCCATAAAAATAATTTGAACCTCTTTATTTCTAAACAGAAAAGTGCATGTCATTTGCAAACTGTACAGTTATGTGTATGGCCAAAAGATTGTTGGCTTTTGCTGTGTCTGGAATTCCAATGCCAGTCTAATTCAGTATGTGAAACACACACCCTGAAAACAGGAATTCTTAGTGTTTGTATGTAACTTGTGCTTTTGGGCTCGAGGCACATGCTTGGGAATTCTTCTCCTGCCCTGTTATTCACATTTGTTTAACGACTTCTGCTGCTTTTACAAATGATGTTTTTTCTTGCATTAAACATCCGATGTATTAAATTATTTAAAATGTAAAGCAGTCACTATCTAATTAGCTTAACTGTTTAGGAAGCACATCAGAATTAAGTTTGGTTGGAATGCATTTGCAGGTCTTCGATATTAACGACTTCATGTTAATACTTGTGATTGATTTCATCAAGCCAAAAGCCTGTATTATGTATAGCAGGAGAGTTAGTTCAGTTACTTACCTTAATGCCCATATTTGCACATTATTTCTAACTATGCACTTAAAGACTGTTTGTTTCAGTAACTGAATTTGTTTACAATCAGCGCAGGGTTTGTGTAGGTCTGCAGGACTGAGAGTCTGAAGCTTGAATCTGGTGTTGCGTCTACTTTGATTTCTCCAAGTTGCCCTTCAAAGCTCACCAGTGTCACTACTCAGCTTTGCCTCAAGCCCCAGAACTCCTTTGATAGTATATCTGTCTTCAGCTGCTTCAGGCCATTATGCTTTAATGCTAGAAATACTTGGAAAAGTACAAAAAGGGCTCTGGGTGTTGGATGGGGCAGGGGGAGGGGGGAAGGAAAACTTATATTGTGGAAAAAACAACAAAGGAACCTTTCCTATTGGGCCTATTCTTAACAGTGCTGCTTCTAGGAAGCAGTTCAGATAGCAACCTGTAAAGAACAGTCGTGGAAGCTGCTGAAGTTTAAACATCTGACTCTTAATGTAAGAAAAAACAGATTTGCCTTTTTAGGGTGTGTTCTGTCAATAGCATAACATTTCACTGCCTCAGTAAAACACTGATGTGAGTAAGCTAATGGTACAGAGTCTGTAAACTAATTCAGTATTAGCTGACACAGCCCAGATGAAGATACCATTGCTCCTCTGTAGTTTTAACTTAATTAACTAACAAAATGTTTCTCAGTGTGTGCACTCAAAACCATGCAAGATAGTGTAACCTCACTGTCTAGAAGTGTGTTGTATTCTCTGCTGCATTGGGACCATCTGAAATTTCCTATTGGAAATTGCCTGGTTTCTAGAATTACCCCTTCAAGACAATTAACGTTGGGACCATGATGAAGTTCTGGGTTTTTACTACTTAATTCTTTTCAGCTGGAAAAGACTCTAGGTCCATCAACCCAGACAGCTATATCTGTGAGCAACTTCCTGCCTGGTTGGGGAAAAAAGTCTCTTATGAAGCAAAAGAAATACATTAGTTTGAAATTGGTTCAGTTGGGAATGAAATCTGCATTTCAGACAAATACAGGCTAAGTAAAACCTGGTTATTTCACGATTTTCTGCTTATTTAACCATGCAAGATCAGTTAAACTTCTTAATCCGTAAAGCACTTTGTCATTTAGATGGTGACTGGAATGTACTCTGCTAGCCTCCCTAAGACACTGTGTAACTGTCTCTTCACACAGTGATCGTTGTTTAAATTTTGTCTATTTCATATGAAAAATTATTCAAGGACACATTTGTAATTTTATGATCAAGAAGTACTTTCTCATAATTGGCATGGGATGCTAATGGGTTTCATATTTTGTACAAATGTTTGGCTTTTAATGTGCTTGCGTTTGTTGCATATTTGTAAATCAGCTAGGAAGGAACTAAACTTGTCTTTTAATTCCTGACCTTGTATCCAAAACCATGTTTACTGTTTGCCAGATTAATAGTATTCATCTAATAACAGTATTTCAGTACTTGTCCAAAGTGCATCTGAATTTGAGGTTAAGAAAAACTGGAAGAATGCTTTTATTGGTTTATTGGGATCAGATGTTCAGCTAATGATTTAATTGTATTTAAGGAAATTCTGGTTTGGTTTTTAGATTTTTAATTCACTGTTTGACAATGTGCCTTTTTTACTAAATTGTGTCAAAAAAAAGTAATGAATGTAGGAATATAAAAAGGTTGGTTGGTTTCTGCTGTCTCAGATTCTATATCCTTAAACTTGAGAGTGTGAAATGACATACTTTTCATAAAACCCTTCCAGGTCTGGCTTTGATTGCACAATTAAGGTAGCTACTTCTTTACTGCTAATGCTAAATCAAATGAAGGGCACTTTCTACTGATGACTACTTTTTGAAAATGTCTTGTATTTACACTTGAGCTGTATTTCACTTTACAGCAACGTCTTTTGGAGGCCAGGGTTTTGCATATCACAGGAAGCCTTAGTGTGCAACTCTGTGCTGTGCTTTAAAATAAAAATCTTTCAAGAAGTATATGAGATCTCTATTGAAATCTGGATTTATTTTTGTGTAAAGCCCAAAATATTGTCCAGGAAAACTAATTTTCTATTTTTTTTTGCATTTTGTAACATGATCTAGTAGCTGATGCATATTTCTAGATACAGCATATTTCTGGAGACCAAAACATGTCAAAGAAAATAAATATATGGAGAGACTGGTGTTTAAATTGTGATGAATGTACTTCTATTTATTTTGGTGAGTGGGTGTCATGCAATATTAAAGTGTTAGTGTGTAAATAAGGGTGCTTCTAGTGTTAGCCAATGATTTTTTTCCTTTGGGGATATCGTGTGTGCACAATGTCTTTTTACACAATGTGACAAATCAGGTTAAAAACTGGTACATAGCTTAACTGCTTTCTGGTGCTGTCAAAGAAGTGTATACTTTTGCACACACCAAATGCATCTAAGTTTTGCGGAGTATGTATACAATAAATTACAGGCATTAAACGTTTTGCTGCTATTTCTCATTGGTTTACTTTCTGGAAGACTTATCAGAATTACTTTCTGTTCACCTAGAATTGTTCTCATGCAGCCAGTAAGAATGTATGAAAAATTAATGGAAGCACTGAAGCCTTCAGAAAAGATGTAAAAATCACTGGTATCTCTTGCAGTTTAGGCTGTGACATAATATGTATTTGGAGGCACATGTATTTTAGAGTGATCATATACACAAGTGTGCCCATTGCCTTTAATCTTTTCCATCCTGCAGTTTCATAAGCAGCATCCTTCTTGGGTTCTCTTACTCCCATGGAAGGAATCTGAACTGCCTTTGAGGCTGTCTCCTCTGAAAAGGTTTTCTGCTTCAACAGGGGGAAGTAAATGCAGTGTCTGTTCTAATCAGCTGGTGTTGTGACCCACTTCCAAGTGGACGAAAGGATAAACATCAGTGAGCCCACCTGCCTTTCCTTTGAACAGCAACATTTGCCCACTCCTGTGCTTAAAAAGAAAGATTAATCATGTTGCAAATCAGTATTAAATGTGTCCTTGTTTTGAAGGAGTGAAATCTTACCTTCTTTAAAATTCCCTTGTGTGGAATTCCTTTGAGATTTTTAATGCATCTTAGTAGCTGTAATGAGTAATTATCCGCCATTATTTCAAAGCAAATATGTTCTGTTCACGTGGAGGGTGATTCTACTTTGAGTTACTATCTTAATGCAGCCAGTAAAGCTACTTCTCTGGAAGCAAAATAATTATTTTGCTTAGGTTTGAAAAAAATTACAGGTTTTCCTTGTTTGAGGACAGCTTTTAGTTGCAATTTACTTGAAATAACGTTTTAGTTCTGCAAGACAGAACTACAGTTGAATTATCCCATAGATAGACTTTTTTCTTACCCCGGAAATTCATATGGAAACGCTTATTCATTCATGAGCCTGGTAATCCAAAAAGCCTTTGATACATCATGCTCAATGTACCCTGTGGAATTAAATTAAGGACGGAAGACATTCCTGAAGTAATGAAGTATGTTGCCAGTTCAGTCCTAACTTCTCTGTCCACAACTGATAGTTTTGTTTTTCCACACCACCTGGTGCTTAATTTGCCTTGGGTTTTTTCTTCGTTTTTTTTGTTTGGTTTGGTTTTTTTGGTTCATGGGAGTCCTGGGGTTTGCTTATATACTTTTCCCTGCATGAGCAAATTCGTAGAATTTTTGTATGCTGGATGCAATGAAGAAGTTTCTCAACATTCCTCTGTTGATGCCATCTCTCATACTATGTATGTGAAAGTTGATGGCAATCAACAATTTAAAGAGCTTCAGTAGGTTTTTTTTGTTGGTGGTTGGTTGGTTGTTTTGGGGTTTTTTTTTGTTGAAAGAATGGGCCTGATTATGACTTGAAAAAAAACTTGAGTGTAGTGGTCCAGGTTTTGTAGTGCATTGGAATAACTATGAGAACATATCTGTGCACAGGGATGTTTGTTTCTCAATGTATTTAATTTCTCTTGTGGACTTTCTCAGGGGAGGTAACTAGATTCCTTGGATGATAGATCTAAGGATATATGATGTTTGTTGTGTCTGTCCTCAACTCCCTGTCACAATGATTCAATAATTCTCTGTGCCAGCTTCTTCCAGCTCCTGTGTTGTGTGAATGCTTTGTGGTCCCTCAACATGTTTGGTATGGCATGAGGTTTGTCCAAAGAAGTGATGTATGTGGTAGAGCACTACACCTGTCAATTACCCTGCTGCTCTGCAGCTGATGAAGAACATGGTTTATGGTTATTTTTGGACAGGAGGGGCACTGGTCTGAGTCAATCCACTTTATCTGGTTCATGATATATACAAGATGTACAGGAAGTCTGTTTCTGAGACCTCTACAGTGGTGCCCAGTGTGACTGGAAGTGATGTGCAGACAGGCACATCACATAAGGTGACTCTTCAGAGTTCATGCAGAGTGACGTGCTGCTGCTACCACCCTCTTCCCCCAGCCAAAATGAGTGAGCGAGCAAACCCTTTATTAGCCTGGCTTCTGCCTGCCAGCTGCGTGTACAAAGGGAACGCGGCGATGGCAGCGTGTGGTGTGTGATGTGGCCTGGGGCCGTGAGGAGCCCTGTTCACAAGCTGCATGAGAGATGCTCAAACTTGCAGGAAAACTTTAATTATATGTGGAAGCCTCTTTGCTGCCCTATGCAGTTGGCAGTGAGGTCTGATGTACCTCATAGGTGCTGTTTTAAAGCCAGCCTGGGTTGGTTTGTGCTTTTAAAGTGATAGTTATGGCATATAAAATAGTCACAGTGTAGTTCACACACACACAGCTGACCTACTAGTTGTTCAGAACAAAAGTGAACATTGAGAAAAATAGTGCTGTAAGTCGTCATATTTCCGGGGCTAAAGGCTGTTTTGGGTTTGTGTGAGAAACTTTACAGCCATACTAAAAATCCACATTTGCTACAAATTTTAAAAATTCTGAGGCATCAGAGGACTGGTACAGGAAGGTATGTGGGGTAGCAAGGCTGTGTGTTCTGTGTGGGCAGATGGTTAGCGTAGAGATTAGCTGGCATTAGGATCTGTTAATGTAACACAGAGTTATTCATTGCAAATGACGCGTTGAGAAGATTTTGAGTCAGAGGGCACAGACCCAGCTCTGAATTTAAAGGAGAGTTTGAACAGTGAGTACTAAGAAATTTACATCTGTAATTTGGGTGTAAGCTTAGTCAAGGGTGACCTCTAAGCCTTGAACAGAAATAGTATCACCACTGTGTTCTTGAGAAAGTATTGGTATATCACTGCCAAAGGGAGGTGGTCACTGTTCTGGTTTCTGTGATTATTTTGTTTATGTGTGGACAGAGATTTTAAAAATATTTCCAAACATCAAACCTGCTACTGTGTAAATTTTTATCAGGCTTTCCTAGTTGCTTTTACCATTAAATAGGGGGAAATCTAAAATTTAAATGCTTGAGATTAAAAATTTGAAAGGAATGCTGTATTCTCAAAGATTAGTCTGTGCTAGGACCTTTGTGAAACAAAATGATCTTCAAATTATCTCTTAAAAGGGTTTAGATAAATTTCGTATTGATCACTCTGTAACAGTGTATCATAGTGTTTGCTAGCTCCAAAAAAGCAGGAAGCCACAGGTCTGTAGGAGGCTGAGGGGAAGGCAGCTGCCTTTGCATGTGTCCCAGACCGGCTCTCTCGAGGTTCCACTAAAGCTTTAATTTACTGTTCCTTCTGTCACAAAACCCAGGTTGCCCAGAATACTTCTTTTTGCTTACTGAGGGTCTCTGTCACAGTGCCCACCACCCCAGACAACACAGTGTGCAAGGTTTTACTGGTGGCAGTCCCTGAGACAAACTTCCATCCTCCCCTCCTCAGGGCAGGGGCCTCTCTGGGCAGGTGGGCTGAGGGACACAGCACCTGGGACGCTGCTGGCCTCACACATACGGTGCGGAGTAGGGCTGGGGGGCTTGGAGGTGTCACGCCATGTCACTGCTGCCCTTTCATGCATCCTGCCCTGCAGACACTCTCCTGGAGGTACCAGCAGCTCTGCACAAATAGGGGCCTCAAGGAAAGGACCAAGGAAAAGTAAGACCACCAGGAAGGAGGAAAGTTGGTCCTCACTGTATCACCTGTTCACAGAGAGCCAGTGTGTGGTGAGTTTGGCATCCTACCCTATGTCTCACCCATTCCTGAGGTCCTCATTCTCCCTCACCATGGGGTTCATAAAGCCCCACCTGTCACTTGCTAGGGGCTGAGTGCCAGTCTGGCTGTTTCTACCACTCCCACTGCTGCTGCAGCCATGGGGCATTGTCTTCCTAAATGCCAAGCTGTGGTTTCTGCTTCCAGATGGGCGTTCACAACCCCAGATACAAGATGCTGTTGTGAATGCAGGTAGCTGGCATTCTCCAGTGCAGGAGAGACCAATATGTGACGGTCCCAGCATCCTGCTGCAGGAAAAGATAAGGTCAGCCTGTCTTCTCTGAACTGTCTTTATATCTCCCTTCTGAAACTCATTACATTGAATGGGGACAGCTGGAAGTATCTAATCTAAATTATACATGTACTTCTGATATGGAGAACACTGTGTCTTAAAAGTAATATTTTAAAACAATCAGATGATGATTCACTGGGAAAACTCAGAGGGGTAGAAAGCAGATTCTCAGCGTGTGTAAGTTGCTATAACCTCTGCTGAACTACAGCAACTTATTCTGGCAGAAAGCCTGTGCTTGAAAAAAAGCGTATCTTGAGTTCTGCCTTGTTAGTGGAGTGTGCAGCAACAGCTTAAAATCTAAAAAGAATTCTTTTAGGAGTTCTGCTGATGGTATTGTGACCTTCTTTTGCATAAAACAGCTAACACTTTCACAGGGATGCAGATTTATTTGGAACTTGCCTCACAGTACTTCTCCTTCAGCGTTACTCACAAAACAAACAACATCCCAAAGGTAATGACTATTTTTCAGCTCTTTGCAGAACTTCATTACCAAAGAGGTACTGTGCTTGCTGGGCAAACAATGTGCAGAACTTGCTGGAATCTGCAATGCAAATTCCTGAAGGACTGATCTTGAGAGGTCCAGTTTTGTGTCTTTCCTTCTCTTTCTTTTTGTGGCTCTGCTACTTTTCAAACTGAACACTGAAACTGTAATGTTGTTCATTACATCACATACAACAATTTCAGCACAGAAACAGAATCAGTATCGGTAAACAATACATATGATGGAAAAGCTTGATAAAGGTTGTTCTACACCTAATTATTTACTGCTATGGCTGTATCAACAACCTGTGCTCTTGGTTACTGTCTGCCTCAGGCCTCACATGAGTGAGGGAGAAAAAATTGTATGAGCTTTCTTGAGATGTTACTCGTAGAAACGTGCTAGTATCATGCTTGGTCTGTTCTGCTATGATCTGTCAGTTTTCTGTCATTATAGGGACAGAACTGGGATTTCTCACCATTTACCTAGCTCAACCTACTGGGTTTTCCTCTGAATTCACCATCAGACTTGCATGGCCCACTTTGCAAAAGGCAGTTTTCTGGTATTCTGCTGTGTGGTAGGGAGGCTTAAAAAATAAGAGGTAGATTAATGTAGGGAAAGAAGTTCATGCCAGATTTGTATTTACATACTTGTAACTCTATGAAGTTACAAATCAGTTTTGTATCAACACAGAGGGAAGAAATCCCCTTATCCCTATAATATCTATGAATGGTCTTATTTACAGGGGTTAACTCTCTGTTATTGTACACAGCCAGATTTGAAATTTGTGTTAACTTAGTGAGAGAAGAAATACAAAGGGGAGGAGGGCAGTAGCTGAGAACTGCATGGAGCCATCACATGCTGGAAGAGACCTGCTGGAGGAATGTCTGTGTATTTCCCATAGGAGTTCTGTCATGTTTTCCTGCGGATTTCATTTTCCTAATGCAGGAAGTGGCAGGCGTTCTCATGGTTGCGCACTTGCCAAGGAGTTGCCCCAGGAGCAGCATGTGGGGAACCTGCAAGACCTCTGTTCTGTATGGCCTGTTGTCCTGAAGAATGTGTCTAAGTGGGCTCCCAGAGAGCTGTGAGGTTTTTTTCCACCAGACTTTCCACACCATTATTTACACACAGAAATTCAGAACTAGTGGCTTTCCAAGCACGGCCCCCCATTACGATTGGTTAGTAGTTTCCATAAAAGTTATGTAACCCCAGCTGACTTCTACACATGCTGAGGGGAAAAGGTTTTTGCCTTGGCAGGGGTCTTTCTGACCTGTAGGTGTGATTTTTAGTATTATAATGAAAATAGTTCAAGTAGAGGATATGTGGATCTTGAGTGTTTTGCCAAGTTCACAAGGTATACATACACCAACATCTTGATTTACTACATCCTTAAAGCTTGTTAGTTCCAGAATGTCCTTGATTAAGGGTTGCTAACTGCTGTCTGTTCTCACCTTGAGTGCTGCGTCCAGTTTTGGGCAGCACAATACAAAAAAGATATTAAGCTATTAGAGAATGTCCAAAGAAGGGCCCTGAGGATAGTTAAGGGTCTGGAGGGGAAGCCTTATGAGGAGCAGCTGAGGTCACTTGATCTGTTGAGCCTGGAGGAGACTGAGGGTCTTTGTGGTCTTCAACATCCTCATGAGGGGGAGTGGAGGGCCAGGTACCAATGTCTTCACTCTTGTGACCAGTGGCAGGACTCGAGGAAATAGCATAAAGCTGAGTCAGGGGAAGTTTAGGTTAGATATCAGGAAAAGGTTCCTCATCCGGAGGGTGGCTGATCACAGCACCAAGCCTGTCCGAGTTTGAGAAGCATTTGGACCGTGCTTCCAGGCACACAGTGTGATTCTTAGGGTGTCCTATGCAGGGCCAGGACTTGATGATTCCAACTCAGGATATTCTATGACTCTATAAACAACATCCTGATTTACTGCATCCTTAAAGTTTGGTAGTTCCTGATGTCCTTGACTAGGGGATGCTGGGTGCTGACATTTGAGGTGCTGTTCAGTGCCACAGACCTACACTGACCANGTGCTTGAAAAAAAGCGTATCTTGAGTTCTGCCTTGTTAGTGGAGTGTGCAGCAACAGCTTAAAATCTAAAAAGAATTCTTTTAGGAGTTCTGCTGATGGTATTGTGACCTTCTTTTGCATAAAACAGCTAACACTTTCACAGGGATGCAGATTTATTTGGAACTTGCCTCACAGTACTTCTCCTTCAGCGTTACTCACAAAACAAACAACATCCCAAAGGTAATGACTATTTTTCAGCTCTTTGCAGAACTTCATTACCAAAGAGGTACTGTGCTTGCTGGGCAAACAATGTGCAGAACTTGCTGGAATCTGCAATGCAAATTCCTGAAGGACTGATCTTGAGAGGTCCAGTTTTGTGTCTTTCCTTCTCTTTCTTTTTGTGGCTCTGCTACTTTTCAAACTGAACACTGAAACTGTAATGTTGTTCATTACATCACATACAACAATTTCAGCACAGAAACAGAATCAGTATCGGTAAACAATACATATGATGGAAAAGCTTGATAAAGGTTGTTCTACACCTAATTATTTACTGCTATGGCTGTATCAACAACCTGTGCTCTTGGTTACTGTCTGCCTCAGGCCTCACATGAGTGAGGGAGAAAAAATTGTATGAGCTTTCTTGAGATGTTACTCGTAGAAACGTGCTAGTATCATGCTTGGTCTGTTCTGCTATGATCTGTCAGTTTTCTGTCATTATAGGGACAGAACTGGGATTTCTCACCATTTACCTAGCTCAACCTACTGGGTTTTCCTCTGAATTCACCATCAGACTTGCATGGCCCACTTTGCAAAAGGCAGTTTTCTGGTATTCTGCTGTGTGGTAGGGAGGCTTAAAAAATAAGAGGTAGATTAATGTAGGGAAAGAAGTTCATGCCAGATTTGTATTTACATACTTGTAACTCTATGAAGTTACAAATCAGTTTTGTATCAACACAGAGGGAAGAAATCCCCTTATCCCTATAATATCTATGAATGGTCTTATTTACAGGGGTTAACTCTCTGTTATTGTACACAGCCAGATTTGAAATTTGTGTTAACTTAGTGAGAGAAGAAATACAAAGGGGAGGAGGGCAGTAGCTGAGAACTGCATGGAGCCATCACATGCTGGAAGAGACCTGCTGGAGGAATGTCTGTGTATTTCCCATAGGAGTTCTGTCATGTTTTCCTGCGGATTTCATTTTCCTAATGCAGGAAGTGGCAGGCGTTCTCATGGTTGCGCACTTGCCAAGGAGTTGCCCCAGGAGCAGCATGTGGGGAACCTGCAAGACCTCTGTTCTGTATGGCCTGTTGTCCTGAAGAATGTGTCTAAGTGGGCTCCCAGAGAGCTGTGAGGTTTTTTTCCACCAGACTTTCCACACCATTATTTACACACAGAAATTCAGAACTAGTGGCTTTCCAAGCACGGCCCCCCATTACGATTGGTTAGTAGTTTCCATAAAAGTTATGTAACCCCAGCTGAATTCTACACATGCTGAGGGGAAAAGGTTTTTGCCTTGGCAGGGGTCTTTCTGACCTGTAGGTGTGATTTTTAGTATTATAATGAAAATAGTTCAAGTAGAGGATATGTGGATCTTGAGTGTTTTGCCAAGTTCACAAGGTATACATACACCAACATCTTGATTTACTACATCCTTAAAGCTTGTTAGTTCCAGAATGTCCTTGATTAAGGGTTGCTAACTGCTGTCTGTTCTCACCTTGAGTGCTGCGTCCAGTTTTGGGCAGCACAATACAAAAAAGATATTAAGCTATTAGAGAATGTCCAAAGAAGGGCCCTGAGGATAGTTAAGGGTCTGGAGGGGAAGCCTTATGAGGAGCAGCTGAGGTCACTTGGTCTGTTGAGCCTGGAGGAGACTGAGGGTCTTTGTGGTCTTCAACGTCCTCATGAGGGGGAGTGGAGGGCCAGGTACCAATGTCTTCACGCTTGTGACCAGTGGCAGGACTCGAGGAAATGGCATAAAGCTGAGTCAGGGGAAGTTTAGGTTAGATATCAGGAAAAGGTTCCTCATCCGGAGGGTGGCTGATCACAGCACCAAGCCTGTCCGAGTTTGAGAAGCATTTGGACCGTGCTTCCAGGCACACAGTGTGATTCTTAGGGTGTCCTATGCAGGGCCAGGACTTGATGATTCCAACTCAGGATATTCTATGACTCTATAAACAACATCCTGATTTACTGCATCCTTAAAGTTTGGTAGTTCCTGATGTCCTNGCAGCTGGGCAAGGTGCGCGCGCGGGAGGCGAGGGCAGGGGGCGCGCGGGGCCCCCGCGCTGAGGCGGGGGGGGAAAGGGCGGCGGGTCGGGAAAGGTCCCGTGGGTCCAAAACGGGAAGGGAGGAGGTTTCGTGGTGGTGGCGGCTGGTNAAACAACATCCTGATTTACTGCATCCTTAAAGTTTGGTAGTTCCTGATGTCCTTGACTAGGGGATGCTGGGTGCTGACATTTGAGGTGCTGTTCAGTGCCACAGACCTACACTGACCAGGTCTCCTTTCTTGCTGATTAGGCTTGAAAGCATGCAAACATCCTACATCAAAGAATATATTTTTTTAAGATAATCTCCACCAATTCCACATTTTGCAACACCGTGGCGGGTGGAAATGGCACTCAGCGCAGAGCTCTTTGCCGCGGCAGTGTACTGAAGCGTTCACGTGCGTTAGAAGGAGAATCAAAATGACGGTGTTCTGTGGTTTTTTTTGTTGGGTTTTGTTTCGTTTTGTTGGTTTTTTTTAACCCACGTTTTCCTGGACGGACCGAACCGCTGCCGGCCGGGCCCGTCCCGCCTCCCTGAGGCGCGGGCGGTGTCGCGCAGGGGCCGCCGGGACGCGGCGCGCGCCGCCATGGCGCTGGCG
>VXAY01003304.1:2003381-2050183 GCA_013399855.1 Oxyruncus cristatus
GCGGCAGCTGGGCAAGGTGCGCGCGCGGGAGGCGAGGGCAGGGGGCGCGCGGGGCCCCCGCGCTGAGGCGGGGGGGGAAAGGGCGGCGGGTCGGGAAAGGTCCCGTGGGTCCAAAACGGGAAGGGAGGAGGTTTCGTGGTGGTGGCGGCTGGTGAAGGACTGAAGGACTCCCGTCCCGTCCCGTCCCGTCCCGTCCCGTTCCGTCCCGTCCCTGCCCTGTCCGCAGCCGAGCTTAAAGTTGCGCGTGAACTTACTCCCGTGACTCAGGACGTGCCTCACGGCTGCAACCTTACTGTTCACTCAGAGTTATCAATCCACCGGGGAACTGGTAACTTCTTTTTTTTTTTTTTTTTGGTGGCGTTCCCTGCTGTAGCACCTCCACGCCCTTGGGAACACGGGCGTGTTGTTGTGGCATCCCTCTGAGCGTTTTAATTTCCATGTGAGAAACTGAGGTGGGCGTGTTTAAATTTTGGGCATGGCAGATAATTTCAGGTGCGAAGCGAGCGAGGTCTGTATCTGACTCACCTCGTAAGTCCTCTGATCTTTAGCAGAGTACAAACGATTCGATAGTAACAATGCCTCGTTTTGCATTACGAATAGAAGGGGGGCAGCTGGGGAAAGATGGCTTTGGTTTCACAAACAGATGAATCAATGCTTCCGAAAATGTGTTAAACCTAAGTTGTGCAGAAATTCCTAATTGGGGCACGTTTATTTTTTTTTTTTTTCTTGCCTGACTTTGCAGAATCCTATAAGACTGAATGGGGAGAAGCTGACTAAAAGGTGTTTCTTTTCAGCAGCTCTGTGTTTTCTTGTTCAAAATGGAAAATATCCCTATAGCTGTAGCATTGCTGCTGGGGTGCCAGACTGAAGAGAAATTTGGTTTAAGCTACTCCTTTGTGACAAGTATTCCAGGGCAGTGAGAAGCTCTTTAAGCCACTGTCAGGCAGCAGTTGTGTTTGTTTAGGCAAGGGTTCCAAATCAACTCCAGGTTTCCTAAACGAGAAGCAGAGGCTCTAATCTAGGAAATAGAAAATATTCTTCATAACTTTGGGATGTGGGAGGATGCAAATCTCTTGGAAGTTCAGGTATCGGACTGGCTGGGGACAGTCTCAAGCAGCAGTGATTCATTTTCTCAGCTTTCAAAGACAGCTTAAAAATGGGGAAAAAAATCCCAGAGGCAAATCACTTGCACATTTAGTATGTTTGTGGAAATCGACATCTTATGAAACTCTTGTAAAATATGTGCAGGTGGATCCGAGTTTTACTGTGTCAGCAACAAAATAATCTCCTTTTTCTAAGAGGTTTATGGTTTTATATCACTTTTAGTTATCGTGTTCAGAGGAGACTAAACTTACTAAACCTCTGCTCACACAGCTGTGAATGGGAAGAATTGGTATGTAAGGAGTAATTTTCAGAATTTGGGTTCTTGTGCAGCAACAGCAGACCCGTGATACCTTTAAAGCCTTTTTGTAATCAATTCTTTTTGATCATTTATTTCACATCAAAACTATTTATAATATCACAAGTAATTATTACATTCCCCTTCTCGTGTTTCTGCCTTCTTTCCCTGTCCTTTTCCCTCTGTCTGGTAAAGAAAGAAGAAGCCTTTGAAGTGAAACTTTTTTTTCCTGATTTTTTTTTTTTCCTCCTCCCTCCCAGTATAAGTTCCGAGACCTGACCATAGAAGAGCTGAAGAATGTTAGCAAGACCTACCCAAACTTCACATTCTCCATGAACACATACAGTAAGAAGTGATACAATTACTTTGAACTAATTGTGAGGATTCTTGCTTGCCATGGATTCAGACTGTGTGTAACAGAACCTAAATAGTGTGAATATGTTTCAGTTGTGTCTCTGTCTTTACTTTGACTCTTCCAAGAGTGCATAAATATAAAAACTATAAAAACCTCAGCGACTTATTCATTTTATTTCAACTTGTCAGTAATCATAGAACATTGATGTTTTGAATTCTTTACATGTAACACCATTTTCCCCATTTTGCACATTTTCCTATCTGTGTCTTATAGAGTGTACTACCAGAATCCCTGAGCCTGACTGAAAATTCCTACACCATCAGACTTCCCCAGAACAAGGGATTTTCAGACTAGTGATGCAATTTTCATTAAGATTCCATTAAGGAAATACTTAAAAGGGGAGGTGGGATCTTTGTAGCATTCTAGTCTTGGCTCTTTCAGGAGCAGTGTGGTTGTTTTCTAAAGAAAAATCAGTGTTGTATATTGGTAGTTGTGGATGGGATTAACATCACAGACTTGAAAGCATTTATTATTCTTTAAAAATCACATTTTTAATTTCAGCCTTCAAGGATGGATCCCAGAAGGACCTCTTGAATTTTAGTGGTACTGTTCCAGTGAAATATGGTAAGATAAATCAAATTTTCTTGCCAGTTTTGAATCTAATTATACAATGTGTTGGGTGCTGCCTCCTAGCAGTAGTGCAGCTTCTTTAAGGAGGGCTGGAAAGGATTTTGCATGAATTAGCAGAAGCTGCTTCTGCAAAAACAGGTGCAGATGCAAAAACAGATGCTGAAATTAAAAATTATTAATTACATGAGTAAATTAAGTATTAAAAAGTCATGTAGTTTGAGATTGTGTAGGCAAACTCTTTGGTTCTAATGGAGGTTGGGTGAACTTTATAAATATAAGCCCTATGCTTGTATAGGCAGTGTCCAAAAATAACCAGTAGGTAATTTTTTATTTTTAACTTAAAGCCTTTGGTAAAGCTCTTAACAGCTGCTTCTTTGCACTAGTTTTTAAGTCCTAAAATAAATATGAAATGACACCTTTTAAGCGATTTCTTTGCTGGGAAGAGGGGACATGTTGGCTGATAAGAAGACCTCGGGAAGTAAAACAACAACAGAGCTTTATATTAAGAAAGACACGATCAGTAGCACTTCAGGTTGATCCAGACAAGTCTGTGTTTGTTAACTATCCTAAGTAACATAAATACTCAGTGTATACTCAGTGTAATACTCACTGGAAAGTGATCTCTCAGGCTTTGTTTCTTTGTTACTGTGAAGTGTAAAGCACATCACACACGTGACTGGTTTTTAGTGCCTCTTTCCAATGCAGAAGTTAATAATGGCTTTTATTTTGTGTTGAACAGGTAATTCCTATAACATACCTATTCAGCTGTGGATTCTGGATTCTCATCCCTTTGCTCCCCCCATTTGTTTCTTGAAGCCAACTGCAAACATGGGCATTTCAGTGGGAAAGCATGTTGATACGCGTGGCAGGATTTATTTGCCCTACCTGCAGAACTGGAGCCATGTAAGAGGTGGAGTGGCTGACGGGGGGGAAGTGCCCGGGAATAATGCGTGGTATTATATTGAGATCCATGGAGTGGAGTGAGTGGGGTTCAAGGCTTTTTGTTTTCTGCCTTTTTTTGGTTAATTTTAAATATGCAGTCGTTATGCAAAGAGAAGCAGAATGTTATGTCTCTCGAAATTGCAGCTTTCAGGCAGTTCGAAGCAATTGTAAAGGAAGTTGTAAGTGATTTTAAGGAAAGTTATTTTAAGCTGAAAAGGGACCCAGTTCATTCCAAAGCAGTGTAAGCCTCCTGATACTTTGTTGCTGTTAATAGTGAGTAATAGTACTAGACCAACTGAGTATCCCTCGGAAAGTTCAATGGAAGGCTCTACCTTTTGGGCATGTCTTTGTTGGCAGAGTTCGGAAACAGCACAGAGATTGTAGAGCCAATGCTGTTGCAAAATGATTCTATGCACTGTGTTAAATTACTCACTTAAATAGGACTGCCAGGCCAGTAAAAATGATTTAATGAATTCCAGCTTTCTGGAATGGATGGGCTGTATTTTACTTTATTGATATAGACATTCCTATGAGAAGTTTTACTGACTTCACTGTGTGTTTTGCCTGAAGAAGGACTGAATTGCCAGAACTCTGGACAGTTAAACTCATCTGAGAAGACTGAACTATCTTTCCTTTAGCTAGGATTTATCCCTTTTGTGGTACTAGATGTGACTACGTCAAAGGTTTCCATATGTTCATGGATGCCTTCAAAAATTAGTTGCACTGGTAATTTCAATTTTAGAATTCCTTTTTGTTAAATGCCTTTTAATCCATACTCCTGTTTATAAAGTATCTTTTCAAAAAGTGGTGCTTTTCTTTCCCTTAAATGTTCATGTAAATGTTAAGGGTGTGAATATTGATGATTTGATTAAACTGTGTATAACTGTGCAAGTTCACAGCTGGTGTCACTACATGAATTCTATAGTCAGCTGTTTTGTCTTCTGTATTGCTGTATTTCAGCCTAAATCAACTGTCATTGGATTAATCAAGGAAATGATTGCAAAATTTGAGGAAGAGCTCCCTTTGTATTCACTGTCATCCTCTGATGCAGCCAGGCAATCAGAACTTCTCTCCTATATTGCAAAGATTACAGAAGGTGTGGATGTTTTCCTGTACTTGTTTCTGATGTTCTTAGATATGTTAATTTATTGTTATTACTTGATATCACAAAGAAGACTCTACAGTTTTAATATCTGAATTTTCGGTGTTTGCCTGTCCACAGTGTTTTGTGTTTTCTCTGTATAGTCAAAAGTACCTCTTTGAACAGAGAGCTCAGATCCTCTTTATTTAGTAAGCAGCTCGTTTTGCATGTTTGCATTTAAGCCTGCTGAAAACTACTGTAGACTTGGTACTACTCATTTTTTGGAAAATACTGCAGGAAAACTCAGAGGTTTTATGGAAGGGAGATGTGATTTTATTCTGAACAAGTTGATTTTACCCAGTCATAGTCATGCATTCTCTCAGATCTCAGTCTCTCACACTCAGAGTCGCAAGCCCTGAGACCCAGCTGACCCCAATCACTGCTGTGCAGCACTGAGAACAAGGAATGCTGACTGTGGAGTTCATTTCTTGTGTCTTGGGTTCTTCTTGTTCAGTGCTGACAAGCTGATTTTGGGCTTGTGTTTTATACCCTTCAGGAGTGGATACAATTGGCATTTTGCCTCATTGCTTTATCTCACCCATTTAAAGTCCTGGGCAAAATTCCTGAATTTCACAGTTCCCAGGCTTTCCGTACTTGGGTGTTTTATGGCTCTGGTCCTGTTACTTTTCATCCTGATACATTTTCTTCAGGTCAGTCTTTTCTTCTTCCTTCATTTAGTGCAGTCACAGATGGTGATCTGTGACAGCTTGTGCAAACCTTTCCCTTCATCCCTTTTCTGCTGTTTCTTCTGGTAATTTTGTACACAAACTGCTTGTGAGCTCAAACATCGTGTGCACACGATATACATTTCTGGGCAATCAATCTTAAATGTTTCTGTTACAAATCTCTTTGCATTATACTCAAAATGAGGATCGTTGTGTTGCCAGTAGCATTGGCTAAGCAACCTCAGGTCCTTGTATTTTAATCAGATCCCATTTTGCATGTGTTTTCAAAATATGAAATCTTTCACAAATTTTTTGACCGTGGTATGTATTCTCATCTGTAACAGTAGCAAAGGGAGCGTTGTTTGTGTGGTATTAGTGTCTAGCTTCTTGCTATTGTTATGCTCATATATTTCTACTTAGTGAAAAAACATTCCTATCTAAAGAGGAATATTTGTGTTTTACAGCCTTGCAGGTTGTGATGAATTTTCTGGGGTCAGGCTTGACCACTGTTTTGAAAAGGTTTGTGTAATATGATTTAACTGTGGCACAACCATGATCCTTTATGAAGCAGCAATACTTGTATTGATACAGTGTGGATCAGCACCTAAATTTGTGGTTTTCTTTTAATTGTAGGAGAGACTGACATGAAATCAAGGAGTAAAATTGGAGGCAAAAATGAAGGATGTTTTAATAAAATTACTGTTGTTGGAGCTGGAGATCTTGGCATTGCATGTGTGCTAGCAGTTGCAGCAAAGGTACAAAATTATAAATAGTATAAACATAGCAACAGACCTGATTAATAGAGAGGCTTTCAGTTTAATTCTTAGTGTCTGACACTAAGAAATACCTCAGCAATTTTAACAGCCCTGTCACTGCTTAAGTCATTTGTCTCTTCAGTTAACTTACAGACATACAGAAGTGTTAATTTCTGCCCTGGTTTCTCAGTCAGCTTTTTTTAATTCAAAGCATGAATATTGAATTCACTTGCTTTAAAAATCCTTACTTAAAGGGTTTTTGCCTGGGTGGTGACCTCTTACAATTGGGATCTCCTACTACCCTGGAAAAGGAGAGTCTGTAGATGATCTGTACTTCATTGTGGCTGTATGTTAGAGACAACAGTAACATCAACTTTTATAACTTCCCAGAGATAGTTTTGTGATTTTTCTAATGGTTTGTTTTGCAGTGTGTTATTTTCCTATTAACTTCCTAAGCTAAATTCTTTTTCTTGTGATTTGGCTGTAATTTTGGTCAGTAATTTTGTTTGTTTTGTACACAGTACAACAAATGTAGGAATTGGAGGAATTTTAGTTTTTATTCCTCACTCACACAAGTTTTGTTTTATTGTTGATCTGTTTTTGTTGATCTATTTTTATTCATACAGGGTGTTGCAGACAAGGTGATTCTTTTGGATCTTTCTGAAGGTGCAGCAAAAGGAGGGACCATGGACTTGGAGATCTTTGCTCTGCCAAATGTGGAGATCAGCAGAGGTATTGGATGTTGTTTCTGGAATGGGAGTGAGTGCTGTGTGTGTGTGCTTGTACTCATTTTAATGAGACCAGGACACTTGGGGAGATGGAGAGGCATACAGGCTGTCTTTTTTAAAAGATGTGCTCTTTTCGTAGCTTCTTGCTCTCCTCCATCTCTTCAGGGTAAAATTGGGAAAGGAAGGTTCAGCAAAGCTTGAAAGCTTTTATTTCAGCCTTTTTTCATTGTTTACAGAGATAGAGGTATGTTAGTGTGTACTTCCAGGGTAAGAGGCTAATGCTGAAACTGGACGCATGCAGAAATTCGGAGAAGCCAAGCCGGTACTTCAGTGTCATAAACAGAGAGAAGGAAAGAAGGGGGAAAAATATATGTCTGTTAGGGAATTGGAGAGAGCTGTGAGAGCAGTGTTAAAAAGGCTGATAAATAAAGGAATTTTTCAAAGTTCTGGTTTTCTAGATTGGTGTTCATTAAACGTGCCAATAGTTAGTTCTTAATCACTATTACTGCCTATTCAGACAATGAGTTCTTAAAAATCTCGTCCTCAGCTGTGAGCGTACAATTCAGCAGAGTTGATACCATGTGTCTGTAGTTAGTGATGATGGCCACAATCTTTGGTCTGGCTTGCAGAGCTTGGGGCAGTGCAACTCGGAAGCTCTTCCGCAGAGGAAGCTGAAACTGAAATGAGCAAATTCCCCATTCTTCCTTGCTTGTGTGTCATGTTTGCATGTTCCTCGTACCCTCTGCAAGAAGAAGTGAGGGGCATTCTTGTGCTTCTGTTGTAACTTACCTTACTTTCGGGACAGGGACTTGTTCCGGTTCCACCAGGCATCTTTGTTGCTTATTCTGCACCTGGCATTGCCTGCTGTACATTCTTTGATCTTATCGTGCAGGTTTTACTGCTAGCACGCTTTTTTCTTGAACCCTGGTTGTGCAACTGTACCACAAATCTGTTTGTGCCTTTGTGGTTGCCTATTATATGTTTACATTTAGCAGTGGTACAAAAAGCTTGTATGTTGTTGCTGGCTGTGCTCTTAGTAGTGTTACAGTATTACAAAATGCTTGTATGCTGTCACCTGTTATTTTAGTATGCTTATATCTAGGTTTAGGGCAAGCTGGTATTAATTATATCCTACTTAGTATGCTTCCAGTTTGTCAGTGCATTAGGCCTCTGCTTCAGCTTCAGCTGGTTCCAGAAGTGGTGCAACAGTCAAATCACCTTGTTTGTGTGCCCAGGCTGATCACCTGTGTGGTACTCAGATATTTAGTTACCTGCTCAAGGCAACTTTTACTTACGAATTCCTGTAGCAAATGTGGTTGTGTGTTTCCTCAGGCTAATAAATGCATAACTTTTTTTCTTGAGTTAATAAACAGACTTTTTGAAGTGCTTTTTACAGTTGTCTCCATGTCTTTGACCGAAGTATAAGATCAAAAATTAGGAGTAAAAGTCTTTCCCCTTCTTTAACAATTGGAATAAAAATGAAGGAGCCTTTTCAGGGATGTATTTTTTTTCCTCTCTTGACAAGAAAACTTGGAATAGTTTATCTGTCAGTGCTATCTAGATTTTTTTCTGGTCTCTACTCTGTAACCTTGGACAAATTGCAGTCTGCCTTCTGTGTTTGGCAGCTGTAAAACAGGAAAGTAGTTCTGTGGGAGAGTTGTGTCTTACAGGTGCTGTGGAAGTGTCCCAAATTCCACATGGGGAAAACTGGGGAGGACAGGAGGTGAAGAATCCCTAATTAAGCTGGATGCTCCAGTTCAGCCTTTAGAACGGCTCTTTGTGTTGCATCCAAGACTCAGTAGAGTGACATAAATTTCAAAAACCTCTCTTCTTTTGTATTTTCAGATTTTTCTGCTTCTGCTGATTCAAAAGTTGTGGTGGTTACAGTTAATTCTCTGGGTAATGTTCAGACTTACCTGGATGTCATACAAAGCAATGTGGATTTGTTCAAAGGAATTATTCCAGCAATATCACATTACAGTCAGAATGCTGTTTTCCTTGTTGCTTCTCATCCAGGTATGTTGGTACTTTGCATAATGTTCTGTCCCTTACCTGGCTTTTTCTTTGGCCTGTTTTAAAAATACGTTACTGCTGAATACACCCACTCAGTCAGAACTTCTTGCTACTCTGAAAGATGTTTTCCTTTTCAGCTTTGAGCAGGACACTGTCTTTGAGGGTTTTTTCTTTACTGTTACCAAGATAAAAGAAAATAGTGTACTTTGTTTTGTATAAAAGGTATGTATTTCTGGATGTTTTTATGTGTAGTTTTGACCTGACTGTGTCCACAAGATTCACATCCATTGGGTGTTGTCTTGTCCGTTGTGATTTTTCTGTACACATTTCCCCTGTGCAGGAAGGACAGATGCGTGTGTGTTATGTGCCATATGATCACACTCACAGGCTACTAATATACAATGTATAGTGTTCACAGTAAATATTGCAGCTATATTTTGGTGAAAGGTTTAAATCTGTTGGGTCAGTGATGCTGTGAACTAAGACAAAGCAAAATCACTGCTTAAAAGGGACAGAAGTAAGTGTGGGCCTCTGTCCTGTAAATGCATTGAAGACAGCCCTTGTGTCTGTTTCTCAAGTGGATCTTACCTTCCTACCATTTTAGGGCTGTGGAGATGGAGCAGAGAGTGCTTGCTAAATGAAAATAAATTAAACACTGGCTGAGTTAAATGTACAAGCCCGTGAGATTTTTGGTAGAGGGAAGTGTGGTGGCTAATTCTGAAGTTTCACTTGACTTCTCTTAAAACTTTACTCGGGCTGTGAATTTTCTTCACCTCTTCCCCACCCGACTTGGTATTTTGGGTTGAAATAAACTACCAATATGTTCTTACATGCTTATGCCTTTTCTAAAGTAAAAAACTTGGTCCACAGTTTTTCGTAATTGTGATTCAGAGTTTGCAGTTGTGTTGAATTTCGAGTGGTCCTTCATTGGCAACATCCTTTTCTTTCACATTTAGTTGAAATAATGACATACGTGGCGTGGAAGCTGAGCGCCTTTCCCAAAAGCAGAGTGATTGGAGTAGGTGCCAACCTTGATTCGGAGAGATTTCGGTACATACTGACAAACTTTTTGAAAGCAGAGGTGCTGGCAAAAGATGCCTGGGTTGTTGGTGAACAAGGGGAAGACAAAGGTAAAGTGATACTTTCTAACTATGAGCAGATAATGTCCTGGCAGTGCTTAAGTAATAGAATATTGAAAGAATAATTGAGAAAAATAATGAGGGTAATAAGAAGAGTGGTAGATTTTCATAATGGTTCTAAGTAAGACAGTTTTGGTGTGTACCATAGTCTGTAGACTTGGAGTGATAGCAGAAGTATTTGACATTTGTCACAGTAAAAAAACCAGAAATACAAAACCAAAAAAAAACCCCAACCAACCTCATGCTTCTTTTTTTGCTATAACAGTATAGTAAGAATACAGATTTGAGGTACTGAAAGAGGAAGGAAATGTGGTATAATATATGGCAGGTTACTGCTACTGTAACAATTAAATTATATATATTCAATCATCTTTAAGCAAGTGTCTCTGGCAAGGTGCTACTGTAGAGTTTATTTCATAACTCCAGGGAACATTAAAAAGTTGTCATCTACATTTGAGTTGTTGTGGGGGAAGGAAAACTTGGAAAGCCTGAATTTTTCTTTTTATTTTTCTTCTCCTCACCTTATCTGTTTTAGTACCTGTTTTAGTCACTGTTTAGATATGCATTTAAGCACTGATTGTTTCTATTTAGTGTCATCGTGGACCAGTTATAATTTAGCTGCAAATCAAATGGAAGGGATGGCTGCTCGTAACTCAAAGGAAAAGGTGGCCAACAGGTAATGCCATTATAACCCTTTCCTTTTCTTCATGTTTAGGTGCGTGATGTTTTCAGAGTTTCTCCTTTTTCTCTTTATGAATTGGGCGAACTTTGCTCTAAAATATTCATACATTGAGTTTATAGCAGATTGTAGGTAGTGTTGTGATTCTCCTGTATATTGGTGCATATGGTCACTGTTTTTCTGAAGTTGTTAATAACGTTGTGCCTGTGGCGATCTAAGGAGAAGACACCAGAATATCCACTAGAATATCAGAGGCTGCCAGTTTGGTTGTGTGTTTAAAAAGAAAAAAATAAACAAGCCTTCTGGCACACTTTTCTCAGAGCTTGTGTTGGAAGCACTTACTTCAAAGCAAACCACAACTTTGGGTGAATTTAGCTGATTCAATTAGCCACATGTTAGTTACGCCTCTTGACAGAAAAGAGAATTGTTACTACTGTGGGGGAAAAGTATTGAAAAGAAATTTTTTAAAGCAATTCTTTATTCCTTTCTGTTGTTTTCCAAAACAGAGGATTGTATTTATATAGTATACTATACCTGATGTGGTGCACTTAATCTGTCTTTTGCGTTTTACATATAAATCAGAATAGGAATAATTAAAATCTAAACATCATGTTTTTCTCCTTTTCCTGGTTTATGTATAGAGCTATGGAAGTTCTGAAGGGAAAAGGTCAGAGATCTTGGTCTGTTGGGCTCTCAGTTGCTGATTTGACTGACAGCATTCTGAAAGATAAACGAAAGGTTCATTCTATATCCACTCTGGCAAAGGTAAATGTGTTACTAGTATCTTTTGGTTGGCAGTGTAATTATATTATTTGTACTGGGTATGGCCATTAATTTTAGCAGACAGCTGTCTCTGAAGCAGTGCTACTGCTGTTACTTTCTTCGAACCACAGCTTTCAAATATAGTCCAAAAATGAGCAAAAATCAATTATTGCTTTAATCTGAAACCAATATTAAAAGTGGATTATTCTCCCAAAAGTACAAGTCCAAAAGGAAAATACATTCAAGGCTGACCAGCACCCCTGCAATAGCTGGATTTGGCAAATGAAGAGAAATGTGTGAATTGCAGTTCCTTAGTGTTTAGTATTGAATTTTTTTTAGAGGCTGAAAGAGTTCAGTATCTTTTATGAAAGTACAAAATGCATTTTCTGCCAGTAGTTTATTTGGCCAGGTTTGAAACAGCTGCCTTTTTACTCCTTGATTCTTTAATTAGAGGCAAAGGTTATGAAGCTTTAGTTAACTTAAAATTATAGACTGAACTTTGTTTAAAGGTTATCCTGAGAGGCTTCATTGAAGCATTTCATATGATGAGAAAACTCATGTAGAAACATGTACTTGTCCCTTCAATTTAGAGCCTTCAAAAGGGTGATTTGCATGTCCCAGTGCAGGGAAGCTGAGCTGGCTGCTTATGCTTTCGAGTACAAACATATACCTAATTTCATCATTATGTTTCAAGTAAAGTTTTTAATAGTTTATGAACTAAATTCAGATACAGAGGAGTGACGAGTCTTTTACATTCTGTAGTTACTCTCCAGTTCAAAATTTCCCATACAGATCCTAAAAATAAACACAGTCTACAGTGTAAACTTGAGTTATAGGGATATAAGTTTGATGAATTCTCACAAAATCAGTATGGAATCAATATTTGAAGAATGTTCCCTGGCTAGCCCTCTTTGGCTGCATTTCGTAATTTCTTGTTCAGTCTTAAAGGAACTAATTATACCATACTATTAAGTGTCCCTGTTTGTTCTACCTAAGGAATGGGTGTTAGTAGTATAAACTTTGCCTGTGTTATAGAGATATATCTATATTGGAAAACTCCTCCAAGTGTGGCATGGTTCACAAAGTTTTATCTGCACAGTCATCTTTTACAGTTTCTCTACAGTAACCCATTGCACAGTATCTAAAATAACTGGAATTTGATCCATCCAAATGCCATATGATGGAATATCCTTGCTTAATTAAAATAACTAAATTATATATATATATATATATATATATAAAATACTTGCATGCTTCAGATGGCAGAGATAAGTAACTGTGTGACAGTGTTCTTTGTGTGTTTCAGGGATGTTGCAATATAAACAGTGAAGTGTTCTTAAGTCTCCCGTGTATTCTTGGAACCAGGGGAGTGGTTGAAATAGTTAAAATTGAAGAAGACCCACTGGTGCAAGAGAAACTGCAGAGCAGCGCAGGGTCAATTCATGACCTTCAGCAGCAGCTGAAGCTGTGAGGAAGCACAAGGGAGGCCTCTGTGTCTGCTCACACAAGTCGGAGATTCGCAAGGCAGAAGAGGTTGCTTCGTATATATGGATTTCTATATAAAACAGGAAATTTCAGTACTTTACTTTCCCAAAGTGCTTTCTCAGTTTTGGTTTAAATTATGTAATACTGCTCTATACAGTAATGTCTTCTTTGAAAAGTGCACTTTTGGTAGCCAAAATGTGGAGGGTAATATGCAAGAATGTTTTGCCTGAATTCAGGTGACACTCGCCTCTGGTTTTTGGTTGCTAATTATAGCCTGATTCTTGGGTTATTCTTAGCTCTTTGCACCTTGTTCCATAGCTCCATCTTTCATGGCTGTTGCTGATGCTCTTATGTCAATGAACTCCTGCTAATTACTAAGGGGAGCACAGTGTTAGCAATACCCTTCAGAGCGGAAGTACTGGATATGGGTTTGTGTTGCATACTTAATGCTGTCAGAAATACTCTGGTCATGACTTGTTCGCTTTTATTTCATAAGGACATTCAGAGCACTAAAGCATCTACACTTCCCAGTACACACATGCAGCACTGGAACAGGTGCACTTCCTGAATGGAAGGAGCAGGGGCTGGCCTTCAAATAAAGGATAAAATCCAGCAGTTAAGGAATGCAGAAATATCTGTGAGTTCAGACCTCGCTCCAAAGCCAGCTGAGGGCAGTGAGCTTTAATGTACAGCTGCTTGAGAAAGCAACAGAACCTGTAAGCCATCTCCTTGGAGTCCAAGGGTAGGATGAAAAAGCAGGATATGGATTTTTAGATAAATCAAAAAGCAGATTTTTTTGAGATAAAGGCTCGTTTTGGGTTCTAACCTCCTGATTTGCTGTACCGTAAAAGACTCTGTTCATCCTGATTGTACCTCAGCATCACATTGCAGGCAGAGGAGATGTGGGCTCCACTCCTGCTGGGTGCTGCTTAGGGACATCATTCCATGTTTATGCTTTGAGGGGTGGCTGGTTTTAATGAATGTATATGAAGTATTGATGAAGCTTTCTAAGCAAAAGTAGGATCTGTGGCAGAGCCAAAAAGATCTATTCCTTTGTGCCTTCTGCTTATGCCTCACAAATAACCAGACTTGGAAGGAGTTCTGGGTGGATATTGATCTCAGAACTGAGATAAAAATAGAAAGGAAAAAAACCTTCAGTGATTTGGACCTTTTTTTGTGTAAAGTTCAAATTTCTTTTATTGTGGTGATCAGTGATGGGACAAAATTAGTGATGGCTGCAAGTAACCAAATTTGCTGCTGTATTTTTAAAAAGGACCGAATGCAACGGTTGCACTTTCCTTGGTTGTTTCCCACTTACTTTGGAAAAAAACACTACGAAATTAAGGTTTTACGTTGTTCTTCAAGGTGTCGCTTCTCATCTGTTAAACATTTCTTTTCATGCGAATGGTCAAGGTGTTGTTTTTTTAATAATTTTAATCATAAAAAGCTGCCAACTCTCACAGGTATGTTTAGTACATTAACGCTCCCGATCTTGTGTTTGCGTCGCGTTCCTTCAACAAGAACCAAAGCGCCGCAGCGCCGTCGGCGCGGTGGGAAGTGGCACTTGGCTTTATGGGGGCGGTGGGGGGAGCGGCACTAACTCCCAGGAGGGTTTTTTAACGATGAACGGCGGTGCCGAGAGCCGCCGGGGCGCTGTGCGCTACCCGTGCCCCCCGCGGCGGGGCCGCCCCGAGCCCGCCCCGTGACGCGCGGAAGCGGCGCCGCTGCCGGAAGCGGGCGCGCGGCCCTTCCTGTGTTTATGTAGGGCCGGGCGGGCGGCGGCGGCAGCGGCGCGGGGGCGGCCGCCATGGCGGTGTCCGAGAGCCAGCTCAAGAAGATGCTCACCAAGGTGCTGCCGCGGCCGGGCGGGCTCGGCGAGGTGTCGGGAGGGGAGCGGGGCCCAGGCACCGGGAGGCTGTGGGTGGAGTTGAGGGGGGAATGGCGCGCCGATGCCAGAACAGCCCTGCGAGACTGCAGTGCTGGGCTGGGGCACTGCCAGGCGCCGGCGGGGGTCGGAGCGCCGTGTGGGTCGTGGGGCTGTGCGGTGTCACTGGTGCTCACTCGCGGAGCGGGAAAGCAGGGTCAGCATCGTTCCCTGGGCTGGGCGGGTTTTGTGATCGCCGGTGTTCAAGGAAACGAGAACATCTCTGGGAAGGCAAATCATTAATCACATCGTGAATCATACAGAGCCACGTGTGCCGCTCTTCAGGTGAAAACTGGATCTTGTCCAGCAGCCTGAAACGAAAACGAAAACCCCAAAGGCTGAACTCTTACGGGGAGTTATGGGTTGAAATGAAATTCTTTAAGGCTGAACGTTTAGGGGGAGGTTATGGGTTTGTTGGGGGGGATTTTCTAGCAGTATTGAATCATTTTATTTGCTCAGTTTTAGAATGAAATACAGTAGCTGATCAAAACGGAAGAAACGTTATTAAAGGGTCTTTCACCTGCATGGACTCAAAAGCAGATTTTTTTTTTTTATCAGCTTGAAAATGAGTGCTGCATACTTAGTCAGTGTCAGCAAGTGAGATCATGTATGTATTTGTATATACTTGTCTTTTCTAAATTAGTCCGATGTCCTCACTTGCCCGTTTTGTACTCCCATCTAACTTTCTGTAGCTCAGTTCAAAGTGAAATGTGCTTGATAGCTGATGAACAGTGAAGATGCTGTTTCACTACTTTATTTTTATAAAATAATTACAATTTCTGTTCTATAAGGAAAAAATATCAATGATATTTCCCATATTGAATAGTTCGGTGTATGAGCTAACAGAAGACCCCTAGTTTTGGTGAATGTAAACACTTAATTTAACTTCAGATTACCTGCTGTGTGATCTTGAAAAGCTTCATCCTTCTGTGATCTGTTTCCTGATATGTAAAACGAGGGGGATGCATTTACCATCTGAGAATGGAGGAAGAAAAAAAAAGCCTGGAAATTAGGAATTCAAATTAATCAGTTTTAGTTACCTTTATAGTAATGACTAGGATCTTACATTTTCCAAAAAGATTTTGACATTTCTTGGAAGTGGATCTAAGTATGGGAATTAACAGCTCATGTAGCACTTAATTTTGCTTGTGGCAGTAGCTGAAATCTTAAAAGTGTCTCTCTACTAAATAATTATTCATCACTCTGTGTAAAAACTGTTTGCAGCAATATTACTTTTCTTAGTTTTAGCAGACATATGAAAATACTTAATGTTCAGGTGTTGGGTCTAATTCCTGAAAGCACCCCAGACAGACAAATTTGGGTTTTATCAACCCTGTCAGCCACTGTGTACCAGACTCCCAGTGTGCCTGCTGAGCAGGCAGGCATTGTTTTATTGATTTCTTGACTCAACTGAGTTGAGACTCTTGTGCCAAAAGTGGAATTAAATCCTGGCTCTGCATTCTCCTTTACTGTGAGGTTGGTGAGGCACTGGAAGAGGTTGCCCAAAGAATTGTGGATGCCCCATCCCTGGAAGTGTTCAAGGCCAGGTTGAATGGAGTTGTGAGCAACCTGGTCTAGTAGAAGGTGTCCCTGCCTGTGACAGGGGGTTGGAATGAGATGGGCTTTAACGTTCCTTCCAACCCAAACCATCGTGTGATTCTGTGATCCTTGTGCTTGTTAGGAGCTTCTGTTAGTGGAAGCCAGTTCTCTTTTCATAGTGATTATGCCAATCTTCTTGCAGCTGTATCCTATAACCATAAGGTTTGTTCCTGTGAAAAGACCCCTCTTTAAAAGTGACAAGCTCTCCTTTGTATTGTGGTGACACATTTGGTGCTGTGGGTATGTACTGCCATTCTCTGTCTGTCATACATGAATTTTCACAGACCTCTGTCCCCATGTTCCAGCAATGCTTATTCTCTCTTCTGCCAGACATTAGGGAAGGAGGGAGGAATGTACTCGAATGCTAGCAAAGTTGTCTGTCAAGCCCTTCCTGCATGGAATTCTGCACCCACTTCCCAAAGGAGGCTGAGGTGCTTTGTTGCAGCCTTCCCATCAAAGCAGCTGATTGACCTCCAGGGGCTGATTGACCTCCGTGCTGGTGCCTCCCTGCACACACAGACATCCCTACTGGAAGGGTTGCTTTCTCTCCCACAGACCAGCGTCTCTGCAGAGAGACCGGGTGGCTGTTTTGCCCCTGGTCATTTTAGGCAGATAAGTCACAGCATCACCCAAGGTGCTGGTGCTTTCTGCAGGCTGAGGTGGCATTAGGGGAAGCGGCGTGGTGTCTTCAGCTCTGCTCAGTAAATACGAGTGGTCATGCCCAGGAGGAGCATCCCTGTCATCTCTGTAGGTAACAGGAAGAATCGTTAATTTCTAAGCTTCACAACTCATGGATGTTTGTCAGAGGCAAGGTGACCTTTACCTGTGGCACCATAGTTTGCTCTTGGATAATGTCTGAATTAATTTGTTCAGACGTTGTTAATGTTTGAGAGCTTTGGGTATCAGGAATTTCATTGTGCTGGGCCCTTTGTCTTCCCAAAGGGATGTCTGTGTTCCTTAAGACATCTCAAGATTGCAGTTTTTTTAAATTGTATTACAGTGAGAACATTGTCAAGGGTCCACAGTGCTGGCTTTTCTTTTTAGTAGTATTTATTGGGAGGAATAGCCACAAGGCTAAAAAGCGACCATTCACCACCGTGTGGTGAACCGACCTTTTGTTGCCCAGGAGCTTTGCTGCCTTGAGGTTATAGTTCTGAGACTGGTACATTCTGTGGCAGTGTATCTGTGGTTTACAGGTCATCTGTGCTTTGAGCTACTCCCTGCTCCTGATAAAAGGAAGGGGGTGAAACCAGTATTATTACTGGTAATATTGTGCCTTGATATGTCTGCTTTATAGCCAGTGAAATACATGAAAATACTAATCAATGATGGATAGATACTGTGTTGCTTTGAAAAGTGCTGTGAAAGATACCTGTGAGATTCAGATCCTAGATAGGTTTTTATCAGGAATGTTCAAAACATCACTGTATTTTTCTGGAGATGCCTTATTTTTCTTTTTTCTCAAGATACACACATCTCTCAGATCCTGCTGCTTATGGTAGAACATGAAAGAAAATGGAGTAGCTTTTCCCAAATCTCTTATATACATACCATTATTTGAGGCTAAAAACATCTTAACACTTTGTTAAAGTTTGGTAAGTTATATAGGCTGTGTGCAGTTAATAATGACAGTGACAATAATGGCAGTGACAAGTTAATAATGGCAATGCCAATAATAGAGTTCAGCTAATGGACAAATAAATTCTTATTCCAAACTAAGGCTGGAGAAGAATATCCACATATCAGTGTAAACTCTCATAGATGCAGTCTGTTGGGTAAAATAGAATTAAATTACTCTGAAAGTGTAGTCTCTGAAGTAATTTATATCTCTTTTGTTTTTCAGTATAAGTATAGAGATCTAACTATACAGGAGACAACCAGTGTTATTACTCAATACAAGGACCTCAAACCTGTCATGGATTCATATGGTTAGTCTGTGCATGAGAATTTTTGTTATTGAGTTGTTGATGGTTTAGATGTATTTGGTAGTTTTTGTAGGGGGAAAAAGGAGGTTAAAACCAGAAAGTATAATTTGAGTTTCTCTTTTTGGTCTTTGACATCAATACTTCTTTAGAAACAGTTATGTTCTAAAATAACCTTTCTGTATTTCTTAGTCTATTTAATGTGCCAAGAAGTGATGCATTTTTCACAGCTTAGCTTTTAATCGCTCAGTGATGTCATATCTGTTGGTGTCCTGAGATTGCTGGTATCTTACAAATTCAGCTGTGCTGCCATATAAAGATATTTTTAGAATTCTGTTTAGAAAGAACTGTAAATCAGTGAGCAAACGCTTCATTAAAAATAATTGTGGCAGTCCGTAAGAGTGTGCAGAAAGCATAGTCAATATAGAAAATTGTCATGAGGGTTTTGCAATGTAAATTATTGATGGCAGTCCCTATCTGTTAGCTATTTTAAAGGCTCTAAGTAGATTTAAATTTAAATGTAGTAAGTGAAGATAGTGTCTAGGGTTAGCTCCACGAGGGCATGGCTTCACAGCGTACAGTGAGCCAGCGCAGCTGCTGAGGTCAACCTCCATATGATCACCTTTTTTAACTGTCACCTGTGGGATTCCTCTGTGAGTTACTTTATATTACCAATACCTCACCAGAGATTTTAAAGCCTTCTGCTTTTTAAATTGTAGATTTGAATTCAGAAATATTGAGAAGGGGCGTGGACAAGTAAAACATAAATTAGTTCTAACTTGAATAGCTGCAAGCCAGTAGCTGTCACAGAAATAAAAATTCACTCAGTCACTGGAGAAACAAATCAAGACGGGAAGGACTGTGGCTGGAATAGCTGCCCAAGTTTGTCTGAGGATGGTGATCAGAATTCCAGATAGCTTTGAGCTGCAGCCATTTGTGTTACCTAATGCTTTCTAAGCTGCCTGGGAGAGGCTAAGCACAGAGTCACTTACAGATAATCCATATTATTTGTGGCAGTGACATCAGCAACAAGAAAATTGTTACATTGCTGTTGAGATCATTTTCAACTTCATATTCATAATGTAATATATGCCCCCATCTAAGTCCCAACATGTTCTACCAGCCTTTGCAGAACTTTAGCACCACAACAATTGCACACAGTAAGCTACGTTTGAAATGTGACTAGAAACTTTCAGGTGAAATTAGGAAGTCAAAAGCTTTCTCAGCAGAAGCTGATTTATTCAGCCAAGAATAATGTATTGGATTAAAAGTATGAGAAAACTAAATACAGCAACTCAGTAAATGTAGGTCAGGGTCCTTGTGTGGTTTGTGAACTAAAACAGATTTGGCAGTCAGTCAAGTGCTACTCATTTCTTCCTCTTCAGTGTGTTATTGTTTGGTTAAATTACCTTTACTGACTCCGTAATAAATGCCTGTGGCCCAGTAATTTTCAGTACTCTTGCTGATCTGTTTGTTTGGTGAAAGCATAAGAAATTCTTTACAATCCTCAGATGACAGCTGTTTTCTAAAATTAAGTTTGAGTTCAGATTATCTTTGCAGCAATTTGCATGATTTGCAGTTTGTAAGGTTCCAACATGTTTTACTTGCTCTCTGAATGAGGAAACAGTTTTATTTGCAGTGGAGGTAGTTTGACAATATTTAGTCATTCATTTCTCAGAAATGTGTTATTCATAAGAAGTTGCCTGACTGTAGACAGTCATTTGCTAGTCCATAAATGTGTAAGAGCAGAACCTTTCAAGCTGAGTTTATATGTGTGTAACTTTGAAAACTTACACCAATAAATATATGAGGTATAACGTGAATAGAGATTAACATAGCAAATCTGTGTGTTTGTTCCCTTTCAGTTTTTAATGATGGTTCATCTAGGGAGTTGATGAGCCTCAGTGGAACCATTCCTGTGCCTTACAGAGGTATGCTTTTATTATAATTATTATCACCCTCGTATTTTCCCAAATTACATGAAAAATTACTTAGATTTGTCCTGTTTCAACTTCACTGCTTCGGTGATCACTGTTTTTCTGAAATTCTTTACTTGCCCCAAGCAAAATATTTCAAAGAAATTGTTCCCTATTTTTGCTGCAGGATAAAATTTGAATGTTGAGCATTGCTTCTTCAGTCTTGTACAGCTCTGTAACATCTTTTTTTCTTTCAGTACTGCACATTTTTCAAGTTTGTCAATTGAATGAGCAGTAGTGCAAACTATTTATTGCTGCAGCTAATGATAATTCAGACTAGGACCTGGTAATGTTGCATTGTAGAACAAATGACATAATGTATTAGTTGTAAATGACAGTTGCAGATCACAGTTAAATTGTTCTGAAAATGTTGAGTTGGTGGCCATAATGTCAGCTATTCATTGAATGTTGTTAGTAGATTATGGCTTCAGCTTCTAGCTGTGCAGTTCAGTTTGATGGGTTTAGGAGTTTTTTAATAAATCTGGATACAGGAGGACAGTTGAAGAGTTGGCATAACTTTTAAAATCTTTCAAAATGTCTTTTCTAGGTAACACATACAATATCCCGATTTGCCTGTGGCTGCTGGACACCTACCCTTTCAACCCCCCAATTTGTTTTGTTAAACCCACTAGCTCTATGACAATAAAAACTGGGAAGCATGTTGATGCAAATGGAAAGATATACCTTCCTTATCTGCATGAGTGGAAATATGTAAGTATAGGGAACCTGAGATTCTCAAAGTGCTCAGTTCTGCATTCCTTGAGATAGTTGTATCATTTTAAACAAAAAACATAATTCTTTTTATATAAGATCTTAAACCATTTTTAAAATTAAGACAGCATCTTATTATTTGTAATATCTTAAAGTTCAGGATGTTTCATTCTGCGTCCTTGTTAATTTAATGTAGTTAATCTTTAGTTGCAGTTTGTCTGATTAAACAGTGTAGCATAAAGACGTCCTTCTGTGGCAGAACACTGTTGGGAAGACTTGTGAGATAAGAACATTTACAGAAGGGGAATTATAAATTCTGTTGAAACATCTCTGTGCTGAATTTAATCTCTGTGACTAAAACGGACTTGTACTTTACGTAGCGCTTGGACTTTATGTGGTCATTCCTTGGGCCTCTAGTATTTGGATGTATTTGCTTTTCCAATGAATAGAGGCATTGAGCAGTGCAGGCCTCATAGAAGTTGTGACCAAAACGTGGACTTGTAAAGAAGATAAACTGTGCTGACAAGGTTAGAAGAATGGTACAAGGTACATAGTTTGTAAAAAGTGAACCAGGAGTAAATTTATTAAGGATGGGTGGTAGGTCAGAACTTGCATGATAATACTGGAAGAAGGCTGCCCAGATCAGGGTGCAGGTATTCCACTAGCAAGAGGATCACCCAAGAGACAGGGGATATGGAATTCTTTCAGCTTGAGAGGCTGGTAAAAATAAGTAAGTGGATTATAGAGCTGAGAAAATTTGGAAATGGGATATTTAATCTGGTACTACATTCATGATGCTTGTTCTTATTTTGGCAAAATGAAATCATGCCTATATTAAGTGTAGTTACAAAGAGAGGAGCCTAGTTCAGCTGTATTTGAAGGAGGTTTGTGCCACTCCTTAGTGAGTTAGAATATTTTTTCCATGGAGACATTCTGAACCAGAGAATAAGCTGTGGTACAGGAAATCGAAATGTCTGAAAACTTAGTGATCTGCACTTTTTTCAAGTTGGAGAGTGGATTTAAATTTTTAAAATATTATTATAATCCACCATTGGACAGCCATCTTCAGTCATTTATTGTCCTGCAGTTGATAGGGAACTGTGTATTACCCAGTTTATTCTGGGTGTGGATGTGGCTGCAGCTGTACTTTGCTATACTATTTTGAATACTGTCCGGCTGAGTTTGGCATCTGTAAAAAAAATCCACAAAGGAAGTTAAATATGCACATATATATGCATTTATAGATATATATTTAAAAAAAAAAAACTAAACCCACAATAAAAGGAATGCTTTTGAGAGCTGATGGTGTCCTGGTGTTGCTCTGGTCAGTTAAACTGTCTGTTGGAAAAATGAACAACTTGTGTTTTGCTTTCTCTCACAGCCCCAGTCAGACTTGCTAGAGCTGATTCAGGTCATGATTGTTGTGTTTGGAGAGGAACCTCCAGTCTTTTCCCGGCCCACTGCTTCGTCGAGCTACCCACCATACCAGGCTACAGGCCCTCCAACTAGTAAGTGCTCATGACCACTAATTCCTGCAAATAATCATATTGATATTCCACAGCGGTTGTTACCCTGCATAATTTTTCAAGAAATTATGCACTTTACAGTAAAATGACTTCGTGTATTGGTGGCTAATGAATTAATCAGTTCTGTACTTGGCCTTGTTGGACCTGGTGATCTTAAGGGTCTTTTCTGACCTGAAAGATTCTAGGAGTCTAAGAATATGTGTGTTTTTTAGGTGTTGGAAGGGAAAAACAACCAAACAAAACCAGAACACATACACAAACACCCTCCAAGCTCCTCAAAACAAGCTGTATCCTGTCAGTATTCTGAGATAGCCTTTAAAAGAGATTAGTCAGATAACTGTATTTTAATTTTATGTATTCTGATAATACACGTCCACCTGTTAAGTTTCCTGCAGCCATTTATTTCATAAGCAAACGCATGCTTATTGCATGTGTTTCCTGTGCCCATGCTCCTGCTTTGGGGGGTTTAATTTTATTTTTAAAAAATGCTGCCTGAATATGAAAAAAACCCTCCCTTTTGATTTTTTTTTTTTTTTTTATTCTTTGTTGATGTGGTGCTCTGACTTGGTACCTATTCTTGTTTCCTTGCAAAAATTCCCAAGAGTTTTTAAATCCTGTATTTATTTAAACTTCTGGAGGCATCTTATTTTAAAGACTGGGGATGGGTGGGTGGGGCAAAAAGGGGAAGGAGAAAACCAAAAATCCTAGAAATTCTCCCAAGAGGAGACTCTGCATTGGGTAGAGTAGACCTACTCAAGCCAAAGACTGGGGCAGAAGGGGAGGGGGTTCAAATTAGCTGGAGACTCTTTAATGATATTATAAGAGTTCTACTTTTAGCTTAATGGTAGAGTATTTGTATTTGGGCTTATTTATTTTTGCTGTATTTTTAAGGCTGTATACTGTTCTATTGCAATATGGCTTTTAGCTGATCATAGTGTTACATACGCAATGCTGAAGTGCTATTCATTTCCATTTGCAGCAGGAACCATTTTTAACAAGGTCTTAGGCTCTTAAGCTGTGAGAAAAGGGGTAGCAAACATAAATGGGACCATTAGGAGTAGTCGGATAAAGGCAGGTGTTTGGGGCTTTTCTTGCTTGTCCAGAACTAGCCTGCCTGTAAGAGCTCTGGGTGATTGTCTTGTCCTGATTTTCTAGGAACAGTGGGTGTCAGTGTAAGTGTAGTTTTGGTAGAGACTATGACTTGTGCTTTAAGGACAGACCATCAATTGGAACACACTTGATTACTCTTGTAGTCACTCAGAGCTGAAGTACTTTGAATGACTATTTTGAATTGAATTGAATGGAAGTACTATGAATTACTTCATAGCTGAAGTAATTTTAGTGGAAATGTTTCAGGGTTTTTGAATTGTTAATAGCCACTTAATTTTCCTAGTGTAGTCAGACTTTCCCTATTTTACAGACATTTAGATTTGTTTTTTTTCACGTTCTGGTACATTGTTTAAGAGGAATTTAAGCCCTTTTCCAAAAACTGTAATCATTTGAAAGCATTCAAGGGTGAAAATAGCTTGGCTCTTAAAAATAAAGGTATTTGATGTAATATTCCTAAAATTGCTAGAAATGTGGAATAAGTATGTCCGAAACGTAATTTCTGTCAGTTTTTCAAGAAGAAACTTGAAATTGGGAAAACTATTAAAACCTTGGATATTTTCATGTGCTGATAACAGATTTTTAAAGTGCAACTCCTAAATTGCAGAAATTGCAGGGTAAGAACATGGTTGGATTGTTAAACAGTTAATCAGTTGTTTTGAAATCCAGCCACTCTGAAGTACCCAAATTATGTACTCATTATTTAGTGAGTAAAGAACACTGGCTACATTAGAAAGGTTATTTTATTTTTTCAGCTATTATATACAAAAGCTCCTCAGATGTGTCACCTTTAATACCGTGACTTTTTTTAAGTTCCCTGGCTGGATATTCTTTTTTTTTTTTCTTTTTTATATTCCCATTTTACTTGGTACACCAACTTGTTGTGCATTTTTTAAATCGGTATCTTTTTTTATCCACGCAGTGGTTAGTTTAAAGTAATGACTAAGAAAAAAAATAAATATAGCAATAAGGTTGTATTTATTTATAAGAAAGAACTTGTTTATGTTGGGGGTTGCAGAGCATTGGAACAGGCTGTTCAGAGAGGTCATGGAGTCTCCCGCTCTGGAGACATTCAAAACCCACCTGTACATGTTCCTGTGTCACCTGATGTAAGTGACCTTGGCAGTGGGGTTGGAGTGGATGATCTCTCCAGAGGTCCATTCCAACCCTAACAATTCTCTGATTCTGGGAAATAACACAGTGAGAGGTGTCCTAGCTGGTTGTTCTAAGGAATGTCTGCTTGAATTCAATTACAGTTTTCACACTCTCCCTCCAAACAAAATACTCTTGAAAATACTTTAACCACAGTTGATAGATAGAGGTAGAATCTTCAGAAATGCATAATTTGCCTCTGGTTTGTTAAAATGTGCTTGGTTACACAAAGGCAATTCTAACTGGTCAGTGCATGGTGGGAAGGTCTGCTGCAGTTTAGTCCTTTTTGTGTTTAGAGAAGGAGCAGCTGCCTTGGTCAGTGGACATACCAAACATCTGCACGTTTGCCTCTTGCTGAGCTGCACGAGGCCAGCAGGGAAAACATCTGGGATTGTTGTGAAAAGGGGTGGTGTTAGGGGGATGCAGAGCGTGTGCTTTTGAGGGGATTTGACCACAGAATGACTTCTCTTTACCCCTTTTTCATTGTGTTATACTGAATTAATTGTTCATTAAATTTTGAAAAGCATCTTACTGCAGCTTGATATATCATGGTATGTATTAAACTTCGGAAATGTAAAAATGTGCAAAATCCTTGTTTTATTTAGCTTCCTATGTACCAGGAATTCCAGGTGGAATATCTCCCTATCCAGCACCAAACACTCCAAACCCGAGGTAAGAACCCCTTTATACCAACATCAACCATTTACAAGGTAGAGTATCACTGAATAGTATCTAGTCTTAGTTATGTTTTCTTGTGACATATTTGTTGTATCATTTTTCATGTTAGCAGGTTTTTTTAACAGTGAAGGCTGAGTTCTTGACAATAGCCAAAATATTGACAAGCTGGAGGAAAGTTTAGCTTTCTTGGTGTTGCTTCAAATACAATATACTCGGGTGATAAATATAATTTGGAAATTATTACGTAACTCCCAGCTGTTATCTTGCTTCATTTGTATATCGGGTTAGTTTTTATCAGGTTGATGTGTTTACATGACATAGAAAGAAATGAGCCTCTACAAGTTGGGGGGTTTTATTAGCATTGTTAATCTTGTTTTGGGTAATTAGCAACTCAAAAATTGACCGAAATATAGCTGGGTTAATACAGACCTTGACTAGGGCATAAATGCAGGCTGAATTCAGGGCACTCTTAAGCGAATTTGAAGGACACAAAATTACTTTTAAAGCTTTTTATTAATGTAAACCCGGATTTTTATCCTCTTAAGTGTGTTATATGATAGTTTGGAATAAAGCTTTTCCATGGAACTTCCAGTTGTCTCTTAGTAAATAGCAAGATGTTGATTGCTGCCTCGTAGTGTCTACCTACATTTTTTTACATCATAATTAATTGTTTTATTATTAATATCCTTATGTCCTGAATTTGTGTTAGGAGCATATGAAGAGTTGAAGAGTTGCTGTAGTATATTAATTTTTCTTTTTTCCTTTTTTTTTTTTTTTTTTTTTTTTAATAAAAACTTTTAAACCCCTGTAAGGATTGGGAAGGGGAAGTGTTATGTTTTAAGAGGCGAAAAGTGGGGAGTTTTATAAATTCTTATGGCATGTTTTTGTCCTCCTAAATACAGTTATTTAAAGTGCTCTTAATGTTTGTACAAAAGTGATTAATAGAAGAACTAATTTTAAAGTAACTTATGGATAAACAGAAAGGTTTTAAGACCTACTAAGTTGGCTGTTACCTGGATAGAGACAGAATATGCTTATTCTATATTTTACATGTTTTCTTGGACCATTTTGTTTACTTATATCTACAGTTGATACTCTGCTGCATGCAGGTGTTTGTCCGTCTAGCACTGACTACTTTGAGTCCTTGTTTCAGCTGATAGTAAATGTATTTTAGAAAGGTGTTCTAAACTGTCGTGTTTTATGCCATCTCACAATTGTTTCAGTGAACAAATTAATACTTTTGCTTTTGTATATCCTTCAGGGCAGGGCTGAGAATTTCTGGAGGAGGTTTGTTTCACCTCACAACCATATTTGGAACCACATTTTTAGGTTTATGTGCAGCAGCTCAGCGGTCATTGTGCTAACTATTCTTATTTAAAATTATTAAATTGGGATTGCTGTTTGTGAGTTTGTAGCTAGAATAATTTCTTGTGAATATTTGTGGGGTTTCTTATAGCAAGGTTAAGAAATTGAACAGAATTTGTAATTTGTAATAATACAAGGCAATAACTAAGTAAAGTTTCAGATAAAATGATATCTGAAATCGTATCAGAAATATAAATTGTGAAAGATGTCTTCTGGAAAAGAGAAAAAGTATAACTTGGTCTGCAATTTAAACATTTTTATTATATAAATAAATGTTTAACGTGATGACATAAAGATAATACACGTGGATGATGTTTTCCAAATAGTTACATAACAGTAGCGTATTTTTCTTTGTCGAAGTGGCTTCCCAAGCTATCCTTATCCAGGTGGTGTTCCATTTCCAGCAACCACCAGTGTTCAGTACTACCCTTCTCCACCTGCTGTGACCACTGTTGGTGAGTACCTTGGGAATGATTTCTCTGAAGGGAAGCTTCCCTCTGTAACTGATATGTAAAGAAATAAAATGGGAAGGGAATGTGTTGTTCTTATTCTGAGCTTCCGAAGTATTAATCTTTAATTAAGAAAGTTACTCAAAGGAAGAATAAAATACATCTGGTGTCTTCTTTCTTGTATTTTATTCACTCAGGAATTTGATAAATTCTTGGGTTTGTGCAATGCATTGTGTGTGCTCTGTTAATATTTTGAAGAACACTGGATGTAACCACAATTTTTTTTTCTCACCCTTTAACTTTAAAGGTGACTTTTGATTGTCTGCGTTGCTCTGTTTGTGGTTTAGAAGAAGACTTTTGTCAGCATTTAAAATCTCCTGGACTCGCTTTATTTACTCTTTATTTATTCTTTCTTTACTCCAAAAGTAGTAGCTGTCTAAAGCAGAGGCTTCCAGTGCTTTTGGAATGAGGTTCCTTTTTACTGAGTTTCTTCTCCAGCCTCTTCCCTGTTTGCTTCTTGTTGGTCCCTACTTGTCACTTCCTCCTTTCTTCCCTTCAGCAGCAGCATCTGGGGTATTGACTTGTGTCTTTTCCCTGTCTGCTGCTCTGTTGCCCTTTGCTGACAAAATACAGGCTTTGTTTCCATTCTGAACCTCACTTTTAGTGTGTGTAGGAGGCTGAGAATCAGTGCTAAATATCTAGTCAAGTAGGAAGTTGGTGCATAACTTTGCAGTTGATTGATCCTTTTGGCACAGTTAAAAGGGGATGATGTGGACTTTCTTGTGATGTTGTTCGCATTATCGGTCCATTGTAGTCTATTTTGCACCATAATTTAAAAGTGCATCCATAGGTTCTTCATTTAATGCATGACACCTCCCAGTTATTTATAGAATGGCCTGGGTTAGGATCATAGAATGTGATAGATCATAGAATCCTCTCCAGAACTCTCTGTATTTTGAGATTTCCCTCCACATGCATGGATACAAAACAAGTTCACAGCTTGACAAGAGAAGAAAGATGCTTCTACTTTACTCTTAATAAAATATTTGAGGAGTTCTTTTATTAGAGAATTTGGAAACAACAGTAGCTTGGATGTTGTATTCTTCTTCTTGTGCCTGATCCCATCCTTTGTGTCCAAGTTCTTTCAGCCTTCTGAATTAAAAAAGTCTTTCTTGAAACTTCTTGGCTGCCTCAGTGGTGGTTGCCCTGCACTCTGAGTTCATGTGTGTCTGCCAGGCACACTGCAGGAAAGCTGCTGTCCCACACTAGTGCCTCAAACAGTGCTCAGTGTGGGGGACTGCAGTTGGATCCTGGAAGAATGAATGGTCTCCACTGCTCTCATGTAGGGAGCTGGTAACTTTCCCAGGGAACGCTGCCTTTCTGCATTGTCTTTCTCAAACAAAGCCGGTTTTGGTTTTACGTAGTAGAGTTAATTTAAAATGTAGATATGTTCTATTTAATTTCTTTCCCTTGTTTTCGTCCCCGCTGAAGAGGAACAGAGGTGGGACTATCTGCCAGAGATAGAAGGCTCTTCAAGTCGTAAATTAGATCATCTGAGACCATGTTGTAATGCCAGGTTTCATAGTGGCAATTTTATGTTAGACTGATTCATTTGATGCAGCTTGGTAAAAGTCCTACACCTGTTATACCTGGTTTATCTCTTGTGCTAAATGAAATGTAAACACATTTCTTCAATCATCCATTGTATTTACATTACTGTGGGTGGTTTTTGCTGGTGTGTGTATTTTGTTGGGGTTTTTTGACAATACAGTATTTTTTTTCCTTTCAACTGAAAATGTTTATTTCCTGTAGAGTTTGTTTGTTTGTCTGTGGTTTATTGAGATAGTTTATTTAGGAGCATATCACGTGCTGCAACTTCAGAGTTTTGTGGGCAGGTGGTGGTAATGTTTCCTGCAGTGAGCTTAGTGTGAGTTGAATGAAAATGCTCCTTCAGAGTGACTTAAGTTTTTAATAATTGCTGAGTTTTTCAAATAGTCCTTCAGGCTTTTTCTTTCTCTTCAATCATCTGCCATTAACTACCTTTCTGATGCAGTTCCTAGTCTGATGATTCTGTAAGGTTACTTCTGAAACCAGACTCTGCCTGGTAAAGGGTAAAGGTGTCAGGTGCTCTGTGGATTTAATGACCATGTGCCATAAAATCTTCCCCAGGCTGGGCTAATTATGGAAGTGACAGAAAATGCTACGGGTTCATGCTCTTTAAGAAGATAGATAAAATCTAACTGAGCTGTATAAAATAATGCTTTGTATGTTCAAAGACCTCTTTCCTATCTGTTGGCATTTCTGTGTGAACTTTCATTGTGTTAGGTGTATTGTGATTTTATTTTTTCTGTCCTACTTTACTGTTAAAGCGAGCCTTGTATAAAATCTCCTTGAGTGAGGGATATCAGGGAAAAAGAAAGTAAACATCAGTTCTATCGATATTGGTTCTGGCAGATTCTAACTTTGTGTTAGAGAATAATTCACTATGTAAAGTAAACAGTAACTGAAATCATACTAATGTTCTTTTTGAAGGGAAATCAGACCTTTTTGATTTGCAGCAATTGTCTGCCTAAAACAGCAAGTCCTAAACCCCTTGCCCTAGATAGTTTTATTGACTTGATCTAGGTTTTACTTCTCAGTGTAGAAAGTGCTGTTCTTTCTCCTTTTCATAGGAAGCAGCATTGGTGGATTCATGGGTTTGTGTATATGGTGCTGTTTGGGAACTTCTATTGCCGGTTCTAATAGTTAACCAAATATTGCAGATTACCTTGTTGACTGGCCTGTTGACTGTTGAATTGTTTAGGCCAGAACTGTAAATAGATCAAGTGTTGGGACATTCATATTTTCCTAAGTCTGTCTTTGCACCATTTGATTAATAATTCAATCTCTCTATTTTTCAATCATAATTAGCTTATTTTTTAAAAAAATTACACATATTCTGGTGCAAGTTGTATGTAAGTACAGTGCTCATGTTAGTACTGACCAAAATCTTCTTGTGTTCTTAATTTTAGAAGGCTTTGGTGGGTTAGTAAGCGTGATGTGCATCTTCCCATAGTTCCTGTCATTTATTTGCATAGCTTTATTTTTCCACGTATCTGGCTTGGTGTAGGTTTTGTGGACAGGAGCAGAGTAAAAAGAGTAGGGAAAAGATACAAATTTATGCAGTCTTGTTTTGTTAGCAGAAGCCCAAAAAATCCTGAGAATTTTTTAAGGGTTCAGAGATGTGTAGTCCTGTCAACAGCAGTTTGCATTTGTTAGTATAACAACACCAAGATGCTCCAAATAACAAATTTTTTTTATATTATGTTGATACCTTAACAGAAAATTGTTAATCTTTCCATTCAGATTCTGGTTTCTAAAGGCTGAGTTAAGATTTTTAAACTGTTCTAGATTTTTAAACTGTTCTGGATTGTTGCTGATTCTCAGGAAGATATCCAGCCTACCACAAGAACACTGTAATGATGAACTGGGACTAAAGAGCCCACCTTTTTCTTGAATAACTAATGAAATTATTGTAATCTTGTTTCTAGCTAATTGTAGTTCAGTTAGAGTACCGTCAATAACATATTCAAAATATATTTATCACTGGTTACCTTAGTGCAATTTAGTCTGAAGGCCTGTGATTATTAAGAAAGATGAAGAGGTTTATTGGATTTCAGCTAACTTGAGACACTTCTCTGAACTTCTGGGAAGAAAACCAAAAGATAGGCTGAAAATATTTGTCTTCAGCTATACAAGATTCATGGGAGCCGTGGTGAATATTTTTTCACTTTGTAATTTTTTGAAAGCTTAGTGTCTGGGGAAACATGATGGTCATAATGCTGTAACAACTTCAGGGGTTTGATAGCTGTGCCTCTGTATAAGAAGATACTCTGGTAAAAATTCTTTTTGCAGATTTTCTTTGCAGTTAGAGAGCTTCAAATCTCTCTGCATTTCATTCATAAGAGTTTTAAAGTTGAGGGCACAAAAGCTGCTACTCCAGTTTTCTCCACAGAGAAATGGTTGATGTGGTTTGTGATAAATAGCACCAGTAGCCACTTTACATTCTCAAGCACTCTGAGTTTCGTGGTCTGCAGACACATGCACTTTCTGTGACAGACACAAAGCACTTACTTTCTGTTTAAAAAGGTGTTAGTGACCAACTTTTGAAATTATCCGTGAAAGGCTGATTTGCAAAAGCAATATTCAGTTCTTCTCCCCCATTTCCTTGCTTTCTTGCCCACTGTTCTTGAATCTGGAGGAAGTGATCCTTGAATATTCCCCAGCTCTCTTGGACCCCTCTTTCCTCTAGTGTACATTCCAATGGAATTCTTCCTGGCAGGTGCCTGAAGAGGCCAAAGTTAGCTCCCCTGAAGTCCAGGGTTGTGATCTTATTCATTGCCTTGCTGTCTCCTTGCAGGAGAACTCTGTGGTCATGGTCACTGTAGCCAAGGCTACCCCAACCTTCACATCTCCAACCAGACCTTCCTTGTTAGTTAAATAAGGTCCAGCACACCTTTCCTCCTTATCAGAAAGTTATTGTCAACGCTTTCCAGGAGCCTCCTGGACTGAGTGTGCCCAGCTGTGTTGTTGCTCCAGCAGGTGTCAGGGTGGTTGTGGTTCTCCGGGAGAACCAAGGCCTGGGACTGTGAGGCTGCTTCCGGTTGTCTATAAAATTCTCATCTACTTCCTCCTCAACAATGTCACCCTTGCCTAGTCTGGCCTTTAATCCTAACCCATAAACCCTCAATTCACCATCCTCCCAGAGGCAGAGCTGTGTACATTCCATGTATTGTCCTACATATGGGGTAACTCCACCCCTTTGCCTTCCTGGCCTGTCTTTCCTGAAAAGCATGTAGCCATTCCTGTTAACATTCCAATCATGCAAGCTATCCCACCATGTCTCTGTAACTGCAGTGGGACCAAAGCCTCGCGACTGCACACAGATGTCCAAATCCTCCTGTTTCCCACACTGCCTATATTGGTGTACAGGCCCATCAGTGAGATATGCAAGGATGTCTCTTTCCCAGGAGGGGTGCAAGAGGATACCCCAAAATCACTTTCTGGGCAGCATTCCCTTCCCCACTTGGGCTGCATGGGTGGTCTCTATAACTCTCTCTCTGTCTTTCCTAGTTTAAAGCTCTCCTTACCAGGCCAGGTAATCCTTAAAAAAAAAAAAAAACCAAACAAGAAACCAAAACAGTATTACCTGTAGGCAAATTCACTGTCTCAAGCCAGCTGTTACATTAATTGTGGTTGAATACATCTATCCATTAACTCTTACTCTTCTTCAAAAGGACTCAAACTAATAACATTCATAGACTTTGGAGGAAATGGCCAGCCCATTTTTAAGTTAAAGAAAGATTTTGGATGTGGGAATAGCCAACTGAATGAATGGATGTATACTCTTAAATTTACTTGTGTTTATTTGAATGTATTTTATCTTACTGTGATTTCTTCACCGCTTTTGAAAATTGTTAGGGAAAGCAGTTTATTTTACTGTCCCATGTTGCTGAAGTACAACAGCAAGTTGGCCACTTTTTATTCCAGCTGGCTTTATACTGAAGCCACTGCAACACAGTCAGTCTTAAGCCTGTGAAATTTTCTTGGGCAGGACCCAGCAGAGATGGAACCATCAGTGAGGACACCATTCGAGCCTCCCTTATTTCGGCAGTCAGTGACAAACTGAGATGGCGGATGAAAGAAGAAATGGATCGTGCGCAAGCCGAACTCAACGCCTTGAAAAGGACAGAAGAGGACCTGAAGAAAGGGCACCAGAAACTGGAAGAGATGGTAACACGCCTGGATCAAGAAGTGGTAAGCTGAGATGAACCACTCCTACTACCTGAGCGTTCCTAGTAGTGAACAGAAGCATGTAATTAATTATTAAGCATGATAGAAATAGCAAAGTTTCCAGTGCATCTGTTTTTTCTTTCACAGTTGGGGTGCATGTGCTCCAGACTGAAGCAAGTCAGAAACAGCAGTGACCATAAGATGCAGTGTCCTGCTGGAATATTACAAATGTCACTGCTTAGTAGTAGAGGAACATTATAATTTTCCCCCAGATTTCCTGAAAGCTGTTAGTGGTGTGAGATTATTTTATACTTGGGTATCAGTTTCTTGATAATAATGTGCAACAGCAGCATTGGAGAACGTGTCTTAGTGCAGAGAACACTGATTTTGGTCACAGCCTCCTTGTATAACCTGCAGACTTTTCCTTTCCCAGAGGACTCTCTCCTATTCACAGTCTGCTCAGAAGTTCCTGCAGTTTTTCATTAAGGCATCTTCTGCTTAGCCTATCTGCTCCTTGCATTGGTGCTTGGGAGTAAGATTTTGGGATTGATGAAGTTTCTGAAACGAGCTCAGTGTTCAGTTGTGGTTTAAAACTAATTAGAAATTATTAATCAGGACTAGAGAACAGAGGATACCATTATGTCACCAAGTGAATCTGTGACGCACCCACTTCAGATGTAGTGTGTAGTTCTAGTCTTTCCTATCTTGGATGGAAGGGACGTAATAGAACCGCAGATGTTTGATGCAAAGGCAAGAAGGATGATCCAGCAGCATCAGACAGCTTCCATATAGAGCATGACTAAATGTGCTAGGACTAAAGTCTGGAAAAAAAAAGACAGTGGGGGCAGAAAGAGTGGAATATGGTCATAGTCTGCATGGTTTTGAGTGATACGAGGAGAAGCACAGTGGTGTACAGTCTGTTCCAGTGGGACATGAAAAATATCAGGGGGTAAATTCAAGAGTAGCAGAAGGAGGTACATCTCACACAGATGGAGGTAAATTATAGTTCCCTTTAGTGGGCAAAGCCAGCACGTTGTATGTCCTGTTAAGTACAGTTAAGTGTTTGATCCGTGCTCAACAAGCTTGTAAAAGAGCTTACTGCAGGAGACAACACATTCCAAAGAAAATACTTTGGCGTTGCTTTTATTATCTTTAGCTAGTTTAAATGGTTATCTTTCCCTGTGTGGCAACTTGAAAATATGTGAAAAAACTCTTAGCATGCCTTCTCTACGGTTATAAATCAGTAATGGACTGACATTATCTAAACCAAATGTTGCTTTTTGAAAAGGAAAGAATCTGAAATATATACACTGATAGCTGTTTCTTCTGTAAAATTCGTAATAGAGATAAGCAAAGACTGGTATGTCCAAAAATCTTTCATCTAGACAATTGTATAACAAAAAGACATTCAGCTCTGGAGACCTAAGAAGCAAATAAACATCTTAATTGTTTTTAGGCTGAAGTTGACAAGAACATTGAACTTCTCAAAAAGAAGGATGAGGAGCTCAGTTCTGCCTTAGAGAAAATGGAAAGTCAGTCAGAAAATAATGACATAGATGAAGTTATTATTCCTACAGCACCACTTTACAAGCAGATCCTGAACTTATATGCAGAGGAAAATGCAATTGAAGACACCATCTTCTACCTAGGGGAAGCACTGAGACGTGGAGTGATAGATTTGGATGTCTTTTTAAAGGTAGGTTCCTTGGGATGTTTTTAAGATGTGCATTTTAAATGCGTTTACTTTGAACTCTTTTGTTCAGCTTATTAATGTCTGTGATTTCTTCACTGGAGAGGATCAGGTAGGAAGATGAATACTTACATGTTGAGGCATAAGTTTTAGAAAGGAATTTCAGAATTAAGATAGAAGACCAGTTTTATAAGCGTTATAGGTATGAAGTCATTTATCATTAGGCAGGTGCAACAGTGTCAACATTACCTTTTTACTGGGCTTGCATCCTAATGCTGGAGAAACTAACTTTAGGGGTAACTGCAGTATTCAGACAGCTTTTCACTTGCAGTCTATGGATGGCTCTGCTGAGGCAACCGGTGAAGTGTTAGAGTCCCAGAAAAAAAAACCAACCAAACAAACAAAAAACCCAAGCTAGTTTTGCATCTCTAGCAGAGACCTTCTTAGACAGTTTGTTCCTTTTCTTTGCTGTCTTTAATGCTGAAAGTTCATAATGTCTGATCTAAAAACCTTCCTTTATTTTGAACTTCTGTGCGTGGTGATAGCACATGAAATAGATCTATTGTTATTTTGAAAAGATTAAACCCACTTTTTAGCGTGGAATAAAACAACACAAAATGTGTATATCAATAACTAATGTTGCCGTTGGAACTGGAAACATTAGTCAGCACTGGGGCCACTGGCTAGCAAAAGTTACCAGTCCTTCCTTTTTCTAACAATTGAGGTTCCCCCCCAAGGTACAACTTAGGCTTTGCTTTTAACTACCAGTGTACAGTGCACTACGTAGAGACATGTTATTTCTTTCTTGTATGGCTTGTTAGTTCTGTTCAGCTACTGTTGGAACTGTTGTCTGCCCCGTGGGAAGTACATTAGTCTGATTTCACCCTGGAGTACATACTACTACTCTGATAAGACTATGTGTGGAGTTAGTAATTAAAATCACAAAAAAATATACTATAGTGATTGTATTTGGTAGCCACTTGCCAGTCATTTTAAGCCAAGAAAATGCCATTTAGTAGAATAATGCACTTAGTGTTTCCAAAAAACATTGCGTTTGGGTCATGGAATATTTTGGGCTTTGAAAATTTGTATTGCAATATAATTAAGTTTTTATCAAAACTTTCCCAATAGCCAGCTGTTCTTACTCTTTCTTTCTGCAGCATGTACGTCTTCTGTCTCGCAAGCAGTTCCAGCTGAGAGCACTAATGCAGAAAGCAAGGAAGACTGCTGGACTCAGTGATCTCTACTGAATTCCCAGACTTTACCTGGGAGGTTGGATTTCCTTATGAAGCAGCCATTTTCTTGATATTTCTCTTAATCAGTAGGTGCCCAGAATAAGTTATTACATCATTCAAGTGTAAGATATTTTGAATCAATAATATATTTTCTTTTTGGTAAAGACTAGCTTTTATTAATGCACTTTCTATCTCCTGTAATCTTTGTGCTGGTGGACTTAACGCTGAATAAAACTTGTTGCATATTTTCTTCCTCTACAGAACTGTGTACGATGTGCTTTCTTCACAAAGAAGCCCTTGTTCTGGGCCCGGCTTATGCAGTGGCAACTTAATCATACTTTCACTTTAGTTCTGAGATTGGGAAGACATTTCAGTTGTCCCAAATTGGACAAATCCACGTTTATTGTAACCAGTGAAAACTGAACAATCAGAATTTCAAGGCCCTATTGTTTGACATAGCTGTTGACATCCAAGAATGCTTTTCTTAAATGGGCTTAGTAACATCTAAATATTGACTTGCCTGTTTACCATCGTGTTCTGGCCCTAGTGGAGCACACCTTATGTATGTTGCGTTTTTGCACGAGAAGATGCTGGGCAGAAGGGAGGCTGCTGCTGCATTTGGTGTTGCAGTCCCTGCCAGGCCGGGGACATACCAGAGTGCCACAGGAACGTGGGTTCTGGCTGCTTGAGCTGGGACAGCTCAGTGACAAGCCTGGTGGTTTAACACTGCACTGCCTGCAAAAGAGGGTGCATTATATGGAGCACCTCCCAGCATGGAGTGCTGTAGGGATTCATGGTGCTGCTCTTGCCTGCTCCCAGCAACCAGCATGCCACAGTCTTCCACTGCCTTTTGTAGCTGCCCCAGCAAAACTAGCTTGAACACTGAAGTTTCTTATTCTCAGCACAGTAACCTGCCTTTGTCTAAAGGCTTTTCATGTTACTGTTGGGTCTGAAGAGTTTGGAGTTTGTTTTAAAAAACTGGATGAGGCTTGGAGTTTTTACATTAAGTCCTGTGGATCTTCTGAAAGCTTTAAAGTGGCTTCATACCATCTTCCTGTTACCTACATAGGGATGGTGACTGTGAGTAGTCATGTTTTATGTGCTCTTTTGGTCACTTGGATGTTAGGGAAAGCAGTACAGTGGCTACAGCTTGCTAACAAAGTTGCTTTGTGAACACTTTCAGCTTATTGTAAGATACTTTGATTCAAGAAGTAGCACCAGCTGCAGTACATAGTAAAAATCTACTCTGGGCTGAATGAGGGGATCTGTTTCCATTCTTAACCTGTGCCATGTCCTATTGTTAAAAAAAGCCCAGAGTAAGGCCTTTCCCTCCTCCCTGTCAAGAGGTTTTGAAATATTCATGACTGATAAGGTGATTAATTCTTCCTGCTCTAACTATGGAGTTGTAGGAGTGACTTTGGTCATTGTTTTCTGTGCACGGCTGCTTTTCCAGAGGAGATGCTTCGTTATGCTTAGCAGCATAGACTTTTTATGGATGTCAAATATTTGATGCAGAGAGATTTTTTTTCCTTACATGCATTACTTTGTTGTTGCATTATTTCTCCACTCCTCTAACATCATGGGAATAGAGCCTGTTTCTGTGCATTAGACTTGATCTGTCTGAAGTTCTGAGTATTTATATACTTCTATTACTGTTTTTTTCACTCCTATTATGAGACTGTAAGAAAGTTCACTACATAAATATGTGGAGCCTACAACAGACTAACTGCCCATATTATTACACAGGTGCTGTTTTTGTTAGTGTGACTTGAAAAATAATATTGTTTGATTTAGATGGGTGCAAGCAGAGTTGTTTTGGAGACCAAGCCCTAGAAAGAAAAACAAGGAGACAGAAATAACAGTTTGTGGTTTATTTTGTGTTGGAGCTGGTACTACAGTTGGACAGTCACTGTCTTGTTGCACATAGAAACCATAACATTTTTTTTTTTAAACATGCTCAGGAGACAGAACTTAAAACTAGACTGATATAGTACACAAAAATAAGGTTCTCTAAAAAAAAAAGTATCCACAAAAATTCCAAAGCAGTGTTAGGAAAATACACTTGGACCTATCAACAGTGAAATATTTAAGCTATTCAGCTGGCAGAGAAGGTTGGTCAATTGGCTTGACAATCCCTTAACTGCAAGAAAATAGTCTTTGGTTTCACACTGTGTAGCAATTAGTTACTTATTCTTCTGAGCCAACATGAAACAAGATGAGGAAAAGGCAAAGGGTTTTTTAGGCAGTGCTGCTTTGAATGCTGGATTTCTGTCGTACCACTTCACTGAACAAGACTGACTAGGTTATCTAGCTCTGGCTAAGAACATGGGTGTCTGTGAGCAGGGAAAACCGTAGAATAGTTTCCTAATGCTATCTTCAGGAAACTGATTTGTTCAGATCTGAGCTTTTTGTGTGTTCTAGTCGAGATACATACATTGCAAGATTTGACTTACTTGAAAAGTGCAACGTAAGACAAACCACTAAACCCGTTAAACTGCAGAGCCGAAGAACTGCTTGGGCAGAATTAAAACTGTAGTTCCTTCTGGATTGCCCAGAGTGTATCTGCACTCTTCCTTAATTTGTCCTCTTCCTCAGGTTTTAGGATCATCTTTATTACATCAGTGATGCCATTATTGCCCAGTACACAAGGAACACTTAGGAAGACTTCATCTTTTATTCCATGTAAGCCCTGAAAAGTAGGTAAGGGTTATTAGAATTATTATTATATTTGTGTTTCTGCATATTTCACAGACTATCTTATCAGGAAAACTCAACGAAATTTAGCTGAAATTAAACTAGGAAGTGATCAGTGTTCTTCAGAATTCCCAAGGTTTTTAGTTCTCAGTAAGAAAGAAGTTAGCAAAAAGGGGCTTCTCACCTTAACAATTGTGGAGATCGGGTGCACTCTTCTCAGATTCTTCATAATACTTTCAGCTAGATCTCCCACAGAAAGGCCAATAGCCCATGACGTGTACCCCTTCAGTTTGATCACCTCATAGGCACTGCAGAGACAAAGACACTCATTAAAAAATAAGTACCATCAACTGAAATGCTCAAAGCTTGTAAGAAAAGCTTTTCGGGGGGTCTTAAGCAACTTGGAGGCATCAGAAGCTGCTTGACTGATTTGTTGGCAGGACTGAAATAAACTCAGCAGGGAGTAGTTCTGCGTGCATTTTACACTACTCCCTCCAGTTATACTGGAAGCCAAAGCACTTCCCTAATTTAAAGTTTACTAACCATGAAAACTTAACTCTGCTAGACCTACATTAGATCTCCTTAAAATATTTTCAAGTTCTCTTATGTTTTTGTCCTGACATTTGTTTTGGGCTACTCTGGTATGTATGAAACCATATCTGGGTACTGCAGTTCAGAGATGTTTTAGCTCTTCGTGGTTTGTTCTCATGTTGCAATAAAAAAAGTCAAAGCAGTCTTTACCTGTCCACGACCTGCTTGTGGACCTCCTTCCAGTGTTCCTTGTCTGCATCAGTTCCCAAGTCTGGATGAAGAGTCTTCAGGGAGACACCAGCAACATTCACTCCACTCCAGACAGGTACTGAGAGTTGCACATAGATTATTATCTCATGAGAATATTTAGTTTTGTCCTCAGACTAACGGTTAACATAAAATCTAGCTGGATTCAACTACAACATCTCACTTACTAGCTATGACTTTATATGTAGTGTGACCTACAAGGCCAATCTAAATTGCAGGCTGAGAACCTAGGAGCATATAAATATATGATACCACAGCATTAAAGCACCTGGGCAACATGAACCAAAAATGACAGTAACTCTGTAATTTGCAGAGCCTTCTCAAAGTAAGAATTTATTCCAGATGCTTTCTCCCAAGTGCCAGGAAGCAGACAGCACTGCTCTGGTGCTTCTTGGAAAAGTACAGGTTAAGCAAGGAGAAAGTTGCTCTTTTTCCTTTCCTCCAGACTTGCCTCTGCACTTCAGTTCCTATATGTAGTGATTAACAGATGCCAGTAAAGGCAACTGAGTGACTACCAGTAGGAGGGTCCCTTGCAGAGAACTTTATCCTCTTGCTGCTTCAGTTTGGGTTTTTCGAGGAGTTACAGGAACAACTTAGCCTAGAGATGTTTAGCCACCTCAGATTACAGTAATGACCTTTTCCAAGCAGAGTCATTCAGGTCAAATATAGATCATCTAGGGTTACTCAGTGCAGCAGAAGACTTAAAACAAGACTTGAATTTTTAAGGTGCTGCAGTGTAAAGGTTTTTTGCTCTAGCTTTTTTTGTTTCTTGCAAACAAAGTATCAGAAAGTTCCGTGTAGCAGCCAGCCAGATTTCACCCTTACCACTGGAATCTCCATGCTCTCCAACAATCCATCCATGACAACTCAGAGGATGGATGCCCAGCCTTTCTCCCATGAGGTGGCGGAAACGGGCGGAGTCCAGGTTGCAGCCACTACCAATAACACGATGTTTAGGAAAGCCACTGATCTTCCAGGCCACATAGGTCAAAATATCCACTGTAAACAGAACAAGTGCCGCTCATGAGCAGTTTGATAACTAGGATGGTACCTTCAATTCATCTGTAAGCGTTTTATCTGCAAATAAGTTGCATGAAGCAGAGCGTAAAGCCATGCCAGTGGCCAGGCTCTGCAGTGGGCCAACATGACCATTTTTATGAAACAGCCTCTCAGCTCTGCATGCAATTATCAGTGCCCCTTACTGTGTCTCATGCTAGGGATCACTTGGACTGAAAACCCAGGTTAGGGGAAACATTTTTTTCTCCTAAGAACAGACTGCTGAGTGTGGAGGGAAGATGACACTTTTTGCTATGTGGATATGACAGAACAGTTTGGGTTGGAAGGGACCTTAAAAGACCATCTAGTTCCAACCCACTGCCATGGGGACACCTTCCACTAGACCAGGTTGCTCAAAGCCCCATCCAGCCTGGCCTTGAACACTTCCAGGGATGGGGCATCCACAACTTCTCTGGGTCACCTGTTCCCATGACTCACCACCTTCACAATAAAGAATTTCTTCCTTGTATCTAATCTAAGTCTACCTTTTTCAGTTTAAGCCATTACCCCTTGTCCTATCACTACCTCCAAGGTCTCCCTTGAGCCTTCCCTTCCCCAGTATAAATACTTTCTAAAAGCCTGCGCTGATCATGTTAGTACAGTAATGCCACATTACTGAAGAAACACTATTCTCTAAGCCAAATCCTCTTAAGGCAACACAAGACAAACCTGGGTTTGAGACAATAAGCAGCTTGCAGTCAGGACTGTATTTAACAACGTTGGGAATGATGAATTTGAAGATGTTGACGTTGCGCTGGACCAAGTTAAGGCGGCTCTCTCCTTCCTGCTGACGGGCACCAGCAGTGACAATGACCAGCTTGGAGTTTGCGGTCACGCTGTAATCTGCAGACAAAACCGGTGTCAAACACAACCTCTTTCTACGCACAGTTCAGAACGTGAGTTCTCAGTTCCTTTTCTTCCTGAGATATAAAATTCTAAAGTTTGAGGGTGCAGTAGTTCTCCTGGTAATTGATACCCTAGACTTTGCCACAACTGGCAGTCTTGGGGCACGTCAACACCTTAACCTGCACGTGTGGGCAGTGATATTCCATGCTTCTCAGGCACAGATGGGAATAGGGATAGCTGCTGGGATGGCATTCAGTGCAAGTGCTGTGTAGAAAAGGAAGAATGTTCTGCCCTCATAACCTGCCACCTGTGGGCACTGTAGCTGTCCTGTAACTAAGGTATGTTACACAGTAACTAAAGCTGGTTAAGCCTTTGCCCTACTCAAGGCTGCCACGAAACCTAAATCCATCAGACATTTGTAGCCGTGAAGTAAGGAGTTCAGGGTAAAGCATTCAGGGGGTTAACTGGCTATGAAATAAAGTTCTCAAAGGTGCAGAAGTACTTTAACCTTTCTGTACCAAGTGGTGAACCCTGGAAGCTAATTCCTAGCTGGACTGGCTGTAACAAGGTACATGAAACAACGTCAACTGAGTACTATTTCCATGAGCTTCCCTCCTAACAATTAGGGTAACAGGCTTGGACGACCAGTGAGAGACCTGAAGTGACTATCTCCATTTGGAAATAATGAGCACATTAGAGCCAACTACTTGCCTTTTCCAGAGACAATCTTCGGTGTTTTAAGGAAGAGGCTGCCATGCTGGAGATCCAGCATCTCTCCTCTGAGCTTGTCCTCCACAACATCAACAAGGGCAAGTTCATCGGCCAAGTCCTGCAAGAGACCAAAGTTTAATGGTAAGTTTACTGCCTCTTTGAGCAAAGCCTCCTGTTCGTAAACTGTGAAGTTACAATTATTTTAAAAGCCGTGATCTCCTTAAGCAATTTTGCTCATCGGTAACACTTTACTTCTTCCCAGAGTCCTTGAATTAGTCTCCTGGGATATCCTCTTTTTTGAGTTAGTTTCATACTTTTCATAACCACATTCTGTGTGAAGTAGTTGTACCATTTAGCAGGACAATAATGAAGAATAATTTAATAGCGGTTCATAAGCAACCTATTTGGCAGTTAAGAAAAGCAAGCCTGGTATTAACCACAGCATTTTCAATATGATAATGGACTACAGAGTACGAATCATTTAGAGTGTCAAGGACTAATGTTTCCAGACCACACTACAGAGAATTATTCCATTGTCCACTCTGCTTAAGACAAAATGACTCCTCAGTTCTTAATGTTTTTGTCCGTTTGGAGTGTGAGAGAACTGCTACTTGGAAGGGAGTCTGGCAGTCCTTCAAAGCTATATGCAGCTCTTAAAATTATACAAAAAGTACATTCTGTCTGATACTGTGGCAAACTTGGTTTACAAGAACTACAGCTATTTGTTCTGTGTCAATAGCCTGCTGCTTCACTTTGGGCCCAAACAATGGAATGTATAACCAGAAGTTCATCTTATGTGCTTAGTCCAATAAGGGAGATTATTTTTTTGCCCCCCATTTTAGGTCTCAGGTTCTTCTGCTGCTTCATCCAGGCTTGACACTTACCTTCATCAGGATGCTGATAGCACAGGCCATTCCAACTGCACCCACACCAACCACACTAATCTTATTTTCGGCATGACTGTGCTCATCTTTGTGGAGAGTGTGGATGAGCTGTTCCTTGAGAGACATGGTGCACTGCTGAAAGGAAAGCAACAGATTATTTCTCCAAGCTTTGGAGCTTTTACTGACACTAGAATGTTTTTATCAAGCAAGACAGACTTTATTCCAGGATGGTAAGAAAATGGATATAAAACACATGCCTAAAACATCCAGCAATACTGCCTGTATGCCACAAAACTATTGCAAAAATGAATTACTGATAGCAATCCTCTGTTTAAGCTCACTATAGCTTTCCCTCAAATACAGCCAGAGACCCACTGATTATATAGCTGGTGGCACTCCAGCAGCAGCAGTGGAATGTTCTAAGTGGCCATCCATATTACACTGAGGTACAGGAAGCCATTTTAGTACTTCTAAGCACAGCATGGTCTGGCACTCTCTGTTCTACTGCCCTGAAAAACTGGTATTCTGTGCCCTGAAGCCTTTCCAGAGCTGAAGTTGTGCAACACTTAGGCAAGCCTTTCTTCAGCTCAGCGTGATCCTTGACTTCAACGTTATGAATCTGCTTTAAAGTGAAACTGCACGGTTTTGAATTAAGATGGCTGGAGTCTGGTGTTACCATCTCTTCGCCCCCCCGCAATCAGAGCAGCCTGGTTATACGGGTTCTGGGAGTCACGGGTGTGCCGAAATGGCACAATGCCGACGGCCGGCTCCCTGCGGAGCGGCACCACGCTTTCCCAGGAAACGGTGCTGCACTGGGAGCTGCGCTGGGAGCAGCCTGAAGAGCCCAGGGCAGGAGCAGACTCACAGATGGATGCGAGTACGGACACAACACGACTCTCAAGTTGGCTCTGAACATGCGGCAGCTCGCTCAGAGCGGGAAAAGCCAAGCAGAGCCGGGAAGGACTGTGCGTTTTGAGGCTGGGGGAAGGGACAGGAAGCCAGCAGTGCCCATATTTAGTTAAAATCAACCAAGCTACGTCAGTATTCATTTGCAGAAGCCTCCTGAAGCGTGGCCGCTGTAGCGCACACTCTCCGTGTGCCAAGTCCTCCCGCTGCACTATAAGCACTTTAATGTGCAGGGCTGATGAAAAGCATCCGCTCAAGCATTTCCGTTACACTTAATACTCAAAAATGTGTGCTTTTAGAGTGCCGTTCCTCTGAAAGAAGCAGGTCAGGGGAGTAGTAGGTGGTATATTAACGCTGTATTTCAAAGGCAGCCCCGAGCCCATCCTCACGTCCCTTTTCCGTGTCGCTCCCCGGGGCCACACGCACCGATTAAGGGAAGCAAGTTAATCCACGGATGCTGAAGGAGATGGAGGGAGGGGGGCATGAAGTGGGGGACGTGGGGGGATGTGAGTGGAAATCACGCCGGATGGGCTCAGATCCAAGGCTGTGTCCGATACCACCTCGGCCGGGGCGGGGGGACAACACGGCCTGCATCCCCTCTTCCTGCATCCCGCCTTCCCACACCCATCCCAACCCGCCGCGGCGATCGCACCTACCGAGCGTCCTCACACAAGCGCGGCTGTGGCGGCAGGGCGGGGGAGGAGGCGGCCGCCGCCTTAAATAGGGGCTGGGCGGCTGACGTGAGGCGGGCGGGCTGCGATGGTGGGGACGTGCCCGCAGACACGTCGGGGTGGAGAGAGGGGAGGGGGAAGGAGAAGGAGCAGCGCGAAGGAGCGGGGAAGTGGCGGAAAGGGTGAAGTGAGGCGAGGCGAGCGGCCGGCGCCGTGAGGAGCTGGGGCGGGCGCTGAGCGGCTCAGCCGCGCAGCCCCTCGGGGCTCGTCTGAGGGCTGTCGTCGGGGAAGATCCCCCTCTTCCTATTATTAGCCGGGATGAATGAAAGGAAACTCTCCGGCTCTGGAGAGCTGAGGGGAATTTTAAGCGTTCCTGCCCTCGTTTCCCGCCCCGGCAGTGCCAGCCAGCCCTGTGCTCCCCTTCAGGGGTTTATGGCCGTCCATAAACCGTTCCGGGTGGAGCCTCTTGTCTGGTGGCTGGAAACCCGCTTCTAATTTCCACCTAAATCAATAAATGTTTGGGGGTTTTGTTTACTTCCCCTTTCCATGTATTTATATATCCAATTCCCACGCATTTGTCGTGTTAGGTTACGTAAGCCAAGCCCTGCACCGTGCAAGCTTTGCGCTGGTCATTGGGATGTACTTCCTGCGGAACTCTCTGAATGCTTTTTCTCCTGAGAGAGGATACTGCTTGGACTGCTTTAGACAGCAATGCCTCAAACACAACACTAATGTTTTCCTGAAGTGACTGGAAATTCCATGACTGGACTCACCCTTGTCTTTTTCAGTCACACCACGGTGTCAGCTCTCTATCACCCCATGGCTGGTTACCAGAAGTCCTTCTCCTTTTCACTTATTTCTTGTGAAATAACTTCATCACTTATTATTGTGATGCCAGGAGTCTAACAAAAAGAAAAAATTATTGTTTCCTGAATGCCTGAAGTTTCAATTTCATACTACACCATTTTGTGGATCATCCCATAAAACTGGCTTTTAGTAAACCCATGCTACCTTTTATCTCTTTATTCATTGAATTTCACATCTGTAGTTAAATTGTCCTTTGTCAGTTTTCCCTGAAGAACTGCACAGAAGACATCAAAAGCAGAGGCCCAAACTGCTTCCACCATGGCTCACTTCTGAATACTTGCTGTTTTCTGCTCCTGCAGTAATGCCTTCAAGTAGGTAAATTCAGTTAAAATCTTTGCACCTGGATCTTTGGTTTACTATGCATCAGAATTCTGGGACGGAGAATACCTTGATCCTCCAGCTGGAACGCAGCAGACTCAGTGAGTTTTGCTTGCCATCTGGATATGTTCATCTATTGTCTGGTACCCATTTCTGCTTTCTGCCTCTTCTCTCTTAGGCTTCCTGTCTTAACCCCATGGATTAACATGTTCATCCTTACTGAAAATCAGGGAGTGTTCATTGAATCTTGTGCGAGTAGCTGGGTTACCTTTGTTTTCCCATTCTCGTTTTACAGTGATCCTTTTTCTTCCCCCTTTTTTTTATTTTTTTTTTTTTTCTTGTAGTTACGGTGCCTCTGTGGTGTTTGATTTTTGTTTGTAAGGAGGTTAAATATAAATGGCCTATTGGCTGCTGAACTAGATGTGCTTTGTTCCTTGCTGGAGGAAGGAGCAATGCCTGTGAGATGTGCCGTGTCAGAGGAGACTGGTCACTACAGAAGGAAAGCGTGGGCAGATGCTGAGCATGCCTAAAGCCACATGAATGAAGGATAAAAGGAAAAATAGTTGTGTCATTCTGTATTATTCTGGGTTCACTGAGCATCTTGTTCTATCAGAAGCCTCAAGGATGGATTAGGAAATTTAGTTCTGCATCCCAGGAATCTGTATTTACAGTGGCTTTATATGAATGGGACTGAACATCTCATCCAGAGTTTGGGTTACAGACAGCTGGTGGGACAGAAGATAAACATTTGACATGAATGAAGATTTAAAAAGTATTTTTTCCCTACAAAAATTGTTACTCCTGAAGAACTTAAACAGAAGATCAGAAGCGTATGAGATAAGACTGGCTGGATAGATTAATGAGTGTTTAAAAAACGTGGAACTAATATAGAGCAAATGGTATTTTATGACCCACCCTGAGGACAGGGCTCCCAAAAAAGAACGTTGGTATTGTAAGATTCTTCTTATCCTGTGGCTCAGACAAAATAAAATGGAATGTGGTTTTCAGGGTATAAGTTCCAAAGACATCTCCACTTGCTTGTGTTTGTGTTTCTCGTTACTGAGAACAGAACCAAGACTGAATCTCTGTTCTCTGTAATATGAGGCATCAGGTTGTCCTTGTCTATCTGGTGCCCGTTCAGATACCAGAGGTAGAGTAGGCCAAAGCAAGCCAACTAGGAGGTTTCAAAACCATCTTGGTCCCAGCATGTCCTCTATGATGATAAGCAGATCAGAAGCCTTTTTTTTTTTTT
>VXAY01003304.1:2050216-2092734 GCA_013399855.1 Oxyruncus cristatus
AATAATGTCAGCTTTTAATATGCCAGTGTTAATTCACCTGGGTTACAGAACTGAGAAGGCAGCTGTGATGGCCAAATTTTCTCCATGAGGCCTTTGTGATCTTATTATCTTATTATCAGCAGTAGATGCTCAGGAGGAAAGCAGTCATCTGGCATGATTGGCATCGATTTTCTGCCTCAGAGAGCTTCAATCAGAGGAGGCTCAGAACAACACAAACAGAAGAGGGTGAGCAAATTAAGAGCATTTTTCTTGCACTTGGAACATGGAGGGCACATCTGTTTTGATTTCCTTAAAGTGATTGACTTTGATTGTAGGGATGGGGCTGACTTTTCTCACTTGTGTACATAAGGGGTTTTATTCTTCCTGTTCATTTTCCACTGCTGCCTTTTATCACGGTAGCGGGAGGTGGTGTTGATAGAGTGATGGGAATGCCAGAAATGTGACAGTGTCTCTGTGGGGAAGCTTGGCCCTTCCTCAGCCTGCTTGGCCTTTTTTCCAAATAGGCTTTCACAGATCAAACATGAAAGATAAAGCAACAGAAGGTGCTGAATGTGGAAACGTTTATATTTTAGTCTAGGAGTTACAAGCAAAGCCTTCCCACTGGCCTTCAGTGGCATTTGATCAGGCTTTGAGCAATAACAAATGGAAACAATGCCATGTTCTTCTTAAAGATGTGCTTGACTTTAAACCATGAGATACAGGTTAGACCTTTATCACAAAAATAAAGCCCAGAGACAGTTATACAGGGTGAGTTCAATGTGTACATCTTCCCATTTTCAATAAAACACTTAGTTAGTAAATTTCTATCTGTTTTGCCAATACAACAAGAGGTTGTACATTTAATTACTTCTCTCTCCATTTGCTCAGGTCCTGGCCCATGACAGACCAAGTCAAAACTGATGGTGCTGCTGGGTTGAATAATGACAGCAAGTCAGGACCTGCACATGTTTGCTGTGTGATCTACAGATCAGGTCAGCAGTACGGAGGTCAGCAGCAACTTAAAGCTACTGTGGACATTGAGGGGCCTTGAAAAGGTCTGTGGAATCTCTCTGCTCTACCTGAGACTTAATGTTTAATTTGCCCTTAAAAATATGTTTAGTCCTGCCTTTACTCTGACATCAACAGCTTTGCTTTCATATGACGTCACTGTGTGAGGGAAAGACCTGGCACTACTACGTCACGTTCCAGTTCTGCTTCCCATTTGATTTATTCTGTGGCCTAAACAGCTTCCTTCAGCTTTAAATGGCTTCATTTTTCTTTTCCTTTATAAAATGTGAAGGATATTTTTACCTTCCAACCTGATGGTGGTACTGCAGGGATTTGCTAATTATGAAACATTTCATCTTCATAAAGCAACATGTAAATTATGGAGGGTCTTCTCCTAAACCAGAGAGGCCCAGCCTCCAGTATGGAGCTTGGCACCAAAGTTTTGTGTTCTCTATTAAATTGTCAACATCAGAAAAGTTCCCAGAGACAGAATTCTTCAATTTTGAAATACCTATCAGGGTAAGACACAGGAAGTTGGTTCATGCTCCACAAAAATCCATATTTTGTGTTCTTCCAATGTGGTCAGTATAGCGACATCAAATCATTTGAACTGATCTCCTAAGAAAACTAAAAGCCAAAGGATGAGTTTCACCTCAGCTTGCACTAAGAAGTATCTCTGTACATAACTGATTAGCCATGGTCCATACACCTCTGAATCCCTCTCCTTGGCTTCTTCCATGGCTGTGTTATGGTAAGGATGCCGGTGTTAAAAAGATCTGGAGCTTTTCCTGCTTCAAACCCTCATTTTCTTTGCTCGGTCATTGTGGGGAGTGGGAGGAGCTAGCTGATGTAATTCTCTTTTCCTAGTGTTTATGGCTATGTGTTTCTACAACCTATTTTTAAATGTGCTTAAGACTTCCACAAAGCTCTTTTGTCAGTTGTATGTTTTTTCATTGCAAACTGGTTTCTAGCTGACATGTTTTAACACCCAGAATTTCCAGCTTTTTCTTTTCCCCTTGAAAGTTTGGCTGTGTTTGCAAGTACGGCAGCAGTGAAATATGCATTCAGTATAAAGCTAGATAAAACTGTATTTTTTTTGCAATAGCTTCCTAAATCAACTCTCTACGTAGCTGGACTAAGTAGAATGTGTAATTTTGTCTTGGTTCTCTAAGGAAATGAATTAAGTCAAGAAAGCATGAGTCACTGTGCAGGATTCTAAGCCCAACCCTTTTCCTGGATGCAACTCTGAGATCTTACTCATTTACTTAGGAACTGCAGGAAACGGGATGCTCAGATAAATCACATGCTCAGAGAGGGATGGAAAAGCACTCCCATGGCAGGGGCCGCTACCTCAGCCAGCTCAGCACCTGCCTCCTGTTGACAGTCTGGAGGAGTGTAAGTCGTTAATGCACCCTGGCTGCTGCCTTCTAAACTGGCAGCAGCAGAACTGTTACTGTCACTGTCATTGTCATCCGACTTGTTCCTGAGAGCCTGGCAGGGTACAGGAAGTGGAGACTTTTCTATAAATTACAGTAAGGAGCTGGAGGGATGTGAGAGGAGGGCTGTGGACTGCTGCCACTGCTACTTGCCAGTTCGAGAGGCAGGTTCAGCAGCGAAAGGTCCCTGCACTCCCTCTGGAGCAGAAACCCCTTTGCCCTTGTTTTAATAATCATATTCATTCTGCAGCTGTTTATTTTGATTCCCCCCGGATCCGTTCTCAGCACATCATATGCCAACAAGCTGCTTAGCTCTGGCTAAAAAGCTACAGAGTCCTGAAAGGGCAAATTGTTATTGATTCAGGCCTTTTGGGACACAGTACACTTAATGACACACTGCTGCCTCCCTTTTGGAGGGAGACACTTTTCTAGCATTTCAGACCTTAGATATCTGGTTGACTCTCCATGTGATAGCAGATTATTCATTCTCTCCCATAAACAAATCACTGTGTCCAAACTTTCATTTCTGTGAATCAAAATTCCGGGTTACACGGCTGGAAAGTCAGCAGCCTGTGATTAAGAAGTTGCTGGGCCATCCAAACCGCTGCAGAAAGCTGAGAGTACATCTCGACATTGCAGACACACAGACTTGGTGAAGGAACTTCATACCCTGCCTGCTCCACAGAAATAGTGAACCAGAAAGATGTGAATTCATCCCTTTATCTCTTTTATCCATGTAGGAGATGGCAGTGTCACAGCTGGGACTCTGCAAAAGGAAGCTCTCATTTTAACAGCAAAAAGTTGCAGGGGCAAGGAAGTCCTAGACATTCAAAATGGTTGGGTCTGTGTTTTCATGAAGGCCATGCTTTGATGTGCAGGATACCTCTTTTCAAAGCTTTCCCTGAAGATACAAGTGCTATAAAGTGTTACTATTACCACTCCTGACATTTTCTGGAGCTTGTAACATGTAGGTTGGTTTCTGTAGCAATTTGTGTGTCCTGGTGAATAAAACCAATTCTGTCCCTGGAGTGCAGTGGGAAGGCCAGAGGTTGAGAAAATCACATTTTGGTTTTGCAGTCTCCTTATAGAGCCTGGATGCCACAACAGCCTCATAGTCTGTCCTACGTGTCAGTGTTTGATAATGCCCAGTGAATATAGAAAATGTGTGTGCCTGCAGATGACAAAATGATTATTCCTTTCTTGGAGAAGGAAGGTGATGTTTTAACTTGCAGTTCAACAAATGCAGCAATAGAATGGAAGTAGGCAACCAGCTGCTTTCATTTTAGTTCCCACACTTGGGCCATCCCTGAGGCTCTAAAAGACCTGCAGCTGGGCTGGTTTAGCTCTAGGGTAGGAGGCCTGAGGGGTGATTTTGGCTTGTGTTGCAAACCTCAACTCTTCTGCTCTTCTCAGATGGGAGAAAGAACTCAACTCTTTCTGCACAAGGTATTCTTTTAGATCTTTGTTTTTGTGGTGGTAGTTGTTGGCAGCTCTGTGGGTGAACATAGAGCCCTTGGTAGAGGACAGGACTGTGAAAGGCAGGTACTGTCCACAGAGTTTTTAAATAGGCAGAGTTTTTAAATACCCTTTATATCCTGTGTACTGCCAGCAGAGTATACTGCTGGAGTGGACATGGAGCTTCTCCCAGCAGAAAGCTGTTGCCTTATTTCTGCTCCCTGAGGTTTTTAATTTTGTTCTGTTTGACTTTATAAGTAGAAGGTAGCTAAGGCAAAGAAAGACACGCACCATTTTCTCAGTGACAAGCTCTCCTGGCTTGTACTGTAGGGATCTTACACCATGTGCTGTAGCTCTGTGTTAGCTGGGCCACTGTGGGCATTCAGTGGCCCATCCTGCACATTCCCCAGTCTTGCAGGTTGGTGCTGGCTCCTCATCCTACTCCCAGCAAAGCTAGATGTAAGCCTTGCTGTCACATGTAGGTTCAAAGTGTGGCTTGGCAAGAAGAGGAGACTGATTTCTAATCCTTTTCAGGAAAGAGGTTTTTTTGTGGTCTTAATTTTCTTCCACTCCTTTTTAATTTTAAGTGCCTGTGTTCCTCAATTGAAGTGTGATATGCTGCACCATGACTCAGTACCAAAGGTCTGAACTATGGCAGCGATTCCAGAGGAAAATAAAGGTGGAGAGAGAGAGTTGCATCCTCCATTGCTACCATGTCTTTTGACTCAGCTTCATTATGTAGCCATAGTGAGATCATTAATATACTTCAAGCAGGTACCAAGCTAAATACTTCTGTCAGGAACACAGCTTTGCATACGGGAATAGAGCTCTCCTCAGGTAAAGAGGCAGAACAAACCAGGCAAGTGAAAGTGGAAGCAGAGTAAAGCAGAATTATTGCCAAATAGGGTGCTTGGTTTGCTGTGTTTTCCAAGAACACAAATACTGAACCTTATCTCTATCAATTAATTCAGGTTTTTTTATTTATAATGAAGTTTTAAACAGAAAATGAAAGGTTGCTGCTCGCCCATGGACTGCCAATGAATTGTTTTCACAGTGCTGTACTGATGTTGGAGTTTCAGACTCTGCCCCTCTGTTCCTGTATTTGGATGAAATTGCACAAATGTTTAGCAAACATTTGCAGGGCATGGCCTTATTGTTTTGCAAACTGTGGTGAGTCTTGTATAAGGACATGGATGTTACCAAAACATCTGACTTTTAGCTCCTATGGGGGAAATCCTGATATTTGCAGAATCTGGTAGTTCTCTAATTTGGGCCTTAAAAGAGGAGCAGCATGCCTGTGCCCTGGGTGGTAAATGCAAGGTACATCATTTCTCACTGGCCAACTCCAACCTTGTGTTGTTTTTCTCATGATTCAGTTGTATTCCTAGACTTTATGCAGTTCTGGTCTTAGGAGACAATATCTCAGTGCAAGAGCCCCCTAAAAGATGCAGTGTGATGAAAATGTGAGATGCTGGGAGACAGTGTCATGTAGTCTGTGTGTATGTGCATGAGAACTGGATTTTTGCAGGCTGGGTCTTCTGAACAGTTTAGCCCCCACATATTCTCCATATGCTTTTTGCTAGTTGTACAGCACTTCTGCTTTATACATTCTATAGTGTGTGTAGGATTCATTGTGTGTTTGTTGAGGATCTTTGATATTTAATGCCGTGAAGTCAGAAGGAAAAAGATACCAGCCTGCTTTATCTTTTGCTCACTGTGTGAGGGCAAACAATGTTTGGAGTGGCAGCAGGGATGTGCTGTCCCCTTTAACTCCTTGCCACACAGGGAGCCTTGGGGCTGGCTGCTGGAGCAGTGGGGCTCACCCACGGCCTCTGGACTGCAATGTTTGCAGACTGGGCAGAGCCAGTTTGGCGGAAGAATGTCAGCGTTAGAATTTGTGAGACATGGGACAGACAGGAGCCGTGGCCTCTGACTGCTGGGATGTGCTATGGCACATTCACATGTTCTGGCAGAAGGAGCTGGGGCTGTTGTTTTCTTTATGGAGTATCATTCTGTGCATGTGTTTGGCTACTTAACCCAGTGTCCCTTCATTTTTAATCTCATCAACTCTTTGTGCCTTCATAGGGGCACAGTAAGGAAATCTGTTTCACTCTGAAACTTCTGGAACTGAGTAGATATTTCTACCTCCAGGTTTGGTCTGGAAAAGTGAAGGCAGTTGAAGGCTGAAGGTATCAATAAATTTTGGAAAATTCTGGATTAAGGACATGTCCTTATTATTCTGTTTGTATGTTTAGCTGTAATGTTGAACATACATTCCTTGGGTGATAATCTCAGGCTTGCATCCTGTTTTAAAATGTGCTCCTTTGCAACAACATCTGGAGATTAGGAGTCAGAAATGTGTTAGGTTATAGAGAGAATTAAAATAAATTAAAAATGATCTCTGAAACATTTAATATCTCTTAGGCCAAAGTTACTGAGGGTCAGTTTGTTCAGTGCATGACCCATGAAAGAATTCTTAGGCATATAAGAGCAGCCAAAAATAGCTCCTTGAAGGTCAGGGTAGGTATCTTTTCTGCAAATGAAAAGCTTTGCGTTTCGGTCATGGAACATCTATGTGCCTTATGGTAAGCAAGAAAGAGTTGATGGAAAGAATATAGAACATCAAAATGGGCTTGGAGGGCAGCCAGACCCTATGTAACATGTTCCTATTTCATAGGAGCCTGTGCAAGCTGCTGCCAGCCTTGGAGATTTTTCCATACATGAGCTGGAGAAAGCCTGCATTAACTGCTAAACTGTGCTTCAAAGGCAGACTAGCCAAATAAACGCTGGATTCAGTTTATTCAATAGGTGAACAACAGCAAGAGGGACCCTTATGTTTTAAAATGGAGCCATAGGCTTACATCCAAGAGATTTTAAGCTTTTGACTGATCCTGGAGTCTAAAAGAAATTTCAGCTTGTCAGACCAAATGTTCTTTTCGGTCTGATACCTGCATGCTGAGACAGAGTTTATGAGAAGCTTTTATAGCAAATCTCAAAGTCAGAGTCACTGCAGAACGCTTTAATTATTGAATAGGCAAGAGCTAACGTGAGAGAGAAAGGCTCTGTGTTTCTCTGTGTATTAGTCTCCCTCCCCCACCCCTTCCTGCCCCAATCCTTGGGTTAATCAGGTTATGTTTGTCCTATTTCTCTCAGGGAGCATGCAGAATGCAGTGTTGCTACAAATGGAGGAAGGGAAGGAGGAGAAGAGCATGCAGAAAGCAAGGGTGGGTAGAGGATGGTTCAGAAATGAAAGCCTCACTTTGGCAGCATTCCCGAGATCCCAGCAGGGTGCCTTCGAGCTGTGGCACGTCTCTGTGAGCTGTCACACTCGCTGACATGCGTGGTCTCTCATCCCAGGCCGTGTGCCAAAGGACAGTGAAGGGGAGCCTGTCTGTCTGCCTCCAACCTGGAGGCATTGGTGCGGTATCTGTGGGCAACAGCTCCCTTCCCCAACACCCACCCAACAATCTCTTTCACCTATGATCCCCTGGGAGGGAGTAGCTGATGTCCCTGGGGGAGCACACTCTGCCCTACGTGAGCCTGGAGTACAGTGGTTAATTCGGTGGCAGGGGAGGCGGCGCACACACACACACAGAGCAATGTGTGTTGCATGATTCTGTGCACTTACACAGCCTTTAATTCCTGCTGCACTCATGCCCCTGGGCACGTGGCTGAAAGCCGCAGGAAAATAGCACAGATGGACCCACCAAAGTCAATGCAGATACGGAAAGCAGAGAGCCAGCACAGACAGACACAGCACCACTGGCCTCTGTGCTGGTGAATCCAAGTTTTCTTTAAGTCTCGTGGTCCTGGAGTTAAGCTCTGAATGTGCAGAGATTAGGGTGGTTCTTCATATGGATGCATTCCTTGGAAAAGCTCTTATCTGCAACCATAATGAGCAATACCTGACCGGGAGACTGAGGTTTAAAGCTCTTCCATGGCCAGTGTCTAAATCCAAAGCTTACAGCTGGAACTGTTCACAAAATGTGCAAAATCGCTTGTTTTGATGTCTGGGTCTGCTCAGCCTTAGCAGAATAGAGTAAGTCTTGATGGGAGAATTAAGTGCAGTGACTTGTGTGATTTTGGGAGCATGGCAAATTCAGAAGGATGTAGGTCCGTGTCTGCATTCTGTACTTTGAGGTAAATTTACCCAAATGCTCAAAACCAAACCTTTCTAAACCAAATGACAAAGCTTCAGGGAGTTTATATGTAACCCAGCTTCTCTGACCCTCTGATCCTGGCTCAGGATCAATCGAATGTCAGACGATGCTTCCATTTCACTTGTGCCAGGAAGTGCCGAGCCACAGTGCCTGATTCGGTCTTGTGTGCCAGCTTCTTTTCTCAGATAATGGTGCTCTGTTCCTTTGAGAGACTTATATCAGAGGAGGTTTTTAGCACCCCTCCTTGTTAACAGCACAGGTCAGAAACACTTCACAAAAACAGGTGAATGCTCTAAGAAGTGTTCCAAAAGCATGAGCATCGGCAAATGCAGACCTGAGCCAGTAAATCGTGGAGCCACGGCATGATTTCACATGTTCCCCAGCACAGAGCAGAGCTAACTGCGTGGCCACAGACTCCGCAAGAATGAAGACAGGCAGGGAATGAACCTCCAGAAACCATTCCTTGGCAGATGAGAGCTGTGGAAAAAGCAAAGCATGGCAAGCCTTGAGAGCTGTGTCAGAGACGGGCCTGGCAGGTGCCTTCAAGCCATGTGGGGATCCCGGCTTGTTCCCACTGCGCAGTGCCCTCTGGCAAGCGTGTGCTGTGGCGAGTGTCCAGAGCTTGGCAATGCCCCAAGAGGGTGCGCTGCCATGGGCGAGTTGCTCATCTCCATGAGACCAGGTCGGTACTTGGGGCGGCTTTGCAGCGCGTGGGCATCCTCTGTGCAGTCCTTCTTCGCGGCAGTGAGGAGCAGCGTGGCCAGGTCGCTCCCCAGATCTGCTGTTTGGTTTCAGTGCAGGAGGCGGGAGGGGATGGTCGCAGCATTTGCTGTCCCACAGGAGAGACAGCCGAGTGTGAGTGAGTGAGGGGAGGGTGCTGAGCTGCGCGGTGAGCGGCTTTGGATCAGCTCTGCGCTAGGAAGAGTCTGCCTCGCCAGCCTGTGCGTGGGAGGGCTGCTGGAACAGATGGTTGGCAGCGCCAGAGCTGCAGGGCTGGGGAGTTGCTTGTGGGGAGTTGACGGAGGAGGAGGATGGTGCACAACGAAGCAGCCTACAGGCTCACCCTAACACAGAGGAGTCTATGTCTGCAACAGCATGATCCAAAGAGCGTCCATCATAAATTGTTTGCCTGTTAACCCACAAACAGGTGTATATATGTATATCTGTCTATATATATACACAAATATATACCTAAATCTCCTCCCCAGCCCCCTCCATTTGCCTCTCAGTGGCGTGACTTCCTTAAAAATTCTGAATTTACCATCTGGTGTGCTTCTAACGGTCCTTATGTCCTCCGAAACCTAGATTCCCATTTCCAAGCTTCTTTTCTATAAGTGAAGAACTGTTTGTTTGTTAGCGAAGTCTCAGGACTCCAGAAAGTGGAGCTGTAAGGAAAGTTGCAGCATTTGCTCAGATGTAGTATCAGTGAAAGGCAGCAGAGAGGCAAAAACCTGTGCTGAGAAGGTGAGCCAGGAGGCAAGGCTGAAACAGTGGCTCCATTGTTTGGCTCCTGCTGGAGCAGGTTGACATGGCTGCGTATCCCAGGGAATTGCATGTTACAAATACCTGGCTCGTGGTGTGCACAGCAATCAAATCACGAGGTAATTACTGGACCGGTGGGAGAGGCATGCAAGCAGGATAGATTGTTAAATAGGTTAAAAAAAAAAAGTGAAAATCAACATTCTAAAGTTCGGAACTGTGCTCCTATGGTCTGGGTTTAGATGAGAAAGAAATAAGAAGGTTAGAGAGGAAGAAATCATTATCTTGCTGATAATGATTTTGATAGGGTCAGTGGCTATACTGGCTTCTGATCCCAAACAGTAAAATTTTTAACCACTTAAGATATCAGGTATCTAATGCCCTGAAGGTCTGATTCTGCAGAAAGTACTGGTGCAAAACACCTATTAAAGTCAGGGCACTAAAAAAAACCCCAAAACTCTCTAGAAATATTGATATGACAACATGAGATGAATTTGGCCCACAGAGTTCTCCACGAGATCCATAGGGCTGGAGCTGCTTGATTAATAAAAATAGGATGATTCTAATTTAAAATCTACCATCCTTTCCCATGCTGTTCTTCTGAACATATGACATGGAATTTGGAGAATGAGGAATAAAATGTTAAGATTTTAAAATGAAGCATATATTAACATCTCAGAACTCAGGTGCAGTTTCATGTATTCTGCAGAGATCAGGTACTTGAAAGTTGGATACTCCATGTGTGGACAGCCAGTACTTCCTCTAAATACAGCTTTTCTAAGGTGTTGCACAGTTTCTCTGAAGTTCGTTGTCCCAAGATTGACTAAATCTGTCTGGAAAACTTCAGCAGAGTGATAAACTCTTTATTTCATAGGAAATCTTGGATGTGGGTGCATGATTAATTGGTAGATGCTTAATATTGGCCAATATATTAAATATTTCATTTCTGGTACTTAGGATGCAAGTAGCTTGCTTGTGATAAAGCAACTTTGAGAAAATATTTATGTGTCAAGTGAAGACAAGTCACTTTTCACATGATGATTTGTCTCCTCTTGAGGGAGGATATAGCACTTCTAGTTTCTCTGAAACGAGCATGATCAGTGCTATCTCCTTTTGACAAATAAATACGAAAAACAAAACTTGTTTTCCAGAAAGTGTTGATGTCCTGCCCAAGTTACCTGAAAATGCCTGTAATCTCAACCTTGTAAATGGACTAAAGATGTCATTAAAGGCCTGCTGTAAAAATGGTTGCGCAAGGCCTCTAATAGGAAAATTAGTTTGAACTTTGTGCTGATCCCATCTCTTTATGTAACTTGCTGTTATTACATGCAAATAAAGGGGAGGAAAAAACCAACATACCCAAAAGTAAGGTCAACCAGTGGACTCTGGACTGCTGCAAACATGTAAAAAATACTTCAGGGTTAAAGATTTGCCTCTGCAATTCTTCTATGATCTGTGTACACCTAAAGAGCCTGAGGGATGGCCTGGGAGATGCTCAGATGCTCAGTCCGTATAGTGGCAGTTCCACCAGGGCTCCTTTCATAGTCAGCCAAGAGAAGTCATTGCATGGATTATCCTCTGGAGGAGCTGAAATTTGTCTCTCTTCTCCTTTGATGGGTTTTCAACCACTGTGGTTGGGAGACAACCGGAGATGTGCGTGTGGATCCTTGCAAATGGAAGCTTGCTTTGCCTGAGTCTTCTTGCACATCTCTTGCAATCAGCCTGTGGATCTCCAGCAGTCACAGGCACAAATGTGCTGAAGCCACAGTTTTATCTTCCCTGAGAGTGAGAAAGAGCCCAGCTTTGACAAGCTGAAGTTAGCCTTTGTCAGTAACCTCCCTACTTCTCATCTCATCCACTCCACCTGCTATCGGATATTCTTACATATGGTGTTGGAAGTCAGGAACAATTTAAAAAAAAAAACAAAACCCAAACATTTCCTCTGGGACATCTTGCTGAAAAACAAACCTCTGTCAGTGACCTAGATCCAATGAAGTTTTGAATTATTTAGATCACATCTTACAGATAACACAGGAAACTGGGGTTTGGGAGAATGCTCTCACTTCAACGATGAATTAGGTAATCTTCTTTTTTTAGAAAGTTTGATGTTAACCAGGGCCAGCTGAAGGGCTGTCTTTGACCACCGGTACTGCTTTTTGATTATATAAACAGTTGATGGTAACCTTGGGAAATCACACAACTTAAATGTTGACCCTGGTTGTTTTTTTTTAACTCATGCTGTTGTTTGGCAGATGCAGATTCCAAAACAGCTGTACAAGTCGGGTGCACAGCTGGCAAGGTTTGGGCCCTGTGCCACCCAGCTATCCCCTTGCCAAACAATGTCAGCAGGGATGGCTCCAGGGTTGGATTTTTAAATATCCAGTAAGAATTTTAATCCTGCTGCATCCAGTGGGAATTAGATGTGCAAAGACTTGGTTATATTGTACCAGATAGATGGGGAAGCTGCATACAGAGCTTGGAGCTCTGGCTCACAGTGCTGCCATCTGGGGACACTGTATGGCTCTTGCTGTACCAGGATCTGTAGGGCTCCTGCAAGGCGTGTGCTGCTGCAGCATGGCATTTCCTTACACCCAGTCCTTTAAAAGGGACAGAGCTATCACTGTGTTAGTTAGCTGAAAGTGAGTAATGTGTACTATTTATCCAGTTTGTTAGTATGAGTTATGACAGCTAGTCCAGTGCTTCCTGGTGCAGCTGTAGGGACAAAGCTGGGCAGGATCTTGCCCTGTTGCTGCGGGGAAGAGAAAGCAGAAATGTGGCTGAGATGTGAAGCCTTGGAGTTTGGAGCCTGGCTTTTGTTTTGAGCTCTTTAAGTGAATTAAAGACATTTCTTGGTCTGGCAGTGGTGCCTGGCACTGAGATTTACACGGAACTGTGAGCAGCTGTGTCTGCAGTAACAAGCTGTGTGCAGTAAAGGGGGTTGGATATTGACAAACAGTTGGCACTAAGGTCCTGACATCCACTTTGTGTGTGTGCTGGAGGTTTTACTTCTGGTTAACTCTAGTTTAACCCTGTGGAATGACACCCACTAGCGACTGGAGTCCACCTCTTGTTTAGTTTCAGACCGGAGAAATCTATTTGCATTCTCTCAGACTGCTTCGTCATCTGAACCAAAGCTCAGTCACCAAGAACACTCAGGAGATTTTGCTTTAAGAGTGCATTCACGATGTGAATAAAATGCAAGCGTAGCTTCAGCCAGTACCCAGGAGCTCTGAGCCGTGTTGTGTAACAGAGCAATGTGTGCTTTAGGGGTGTCTAATTATAGCATCGGGTTCTGATTTTGAACAGCTCGGTATTTATTATTTAAAAGGGAGGGCGAGTGTTTGGGGGACAGCAATAATGAAATAATGTATCTTGAACTGAGGCAGAAGTGCAAGTGCAGGAGCAGCAGCGGTGCCCTCCTCGCAGGCTGTCTGCAGCCTGGGCACCGATGTGCCCGCAGCTCTTGCTGGCGCCGAGGATCGCCGGCTGTGCAGGAAATGGAGCGGTGTTGCATAAAGGGAAGCACCGGCTGTGAGTCAGGGCTGTAGGGGAGAGGCGTTCTTGCAGGGGCAGAGCATGAAATGTCAACGTTTCGATGTAGGGTTTCTGGGCATGGTTGTGCTGTGTCCTGTAGGATTAAACAGGAGTCTGACTGGGACAGAGACAACACTGTTTCTGCTCATTTTCATGAGCTTTTCCCCCACCTTGTGTCTGTGAGTTTTCTTGCGGTGGGAAAAGCTTTGGGTAGTCCTACTTAGACATGAATCACAATGCTCCTCCTTTCCTGTGAGCCAGGGTTTAACCATGGAATGAACCAAGCTGGCAGGAAATCAGCCACTGTATTGTAACATGAAGCTTCTCTACCCGCTACTTCTTCTACTGGAAGATTTCCTGGGCCAGTCAGGTTTACTGCTGTTGGCACTGACACAGCTAATACTTCTGTGGACAAAGATTTATTTTACAAGGGGCAAGTCAGAGCCTTCACGCCTGTTGGCAGGGACCTGGTTCTGGCTGACTGATGCCAGCTGCAGACTGTGTCTTGAGGAGGGCACCAAGCCTTTGTGGAGCCAAGTCCAAATTGATAACGGGCTGCAAAAGGTGCTGTGAGTGCTGCCGTGTGTCACTGCCCGTGTTGGCCCCGGGCGTGGGGGCTGTGTGTATGTGAGTGCCTGTGCCGCAGAGCTCTGGCTGCACCCTGCGGGGACACTGCTGGGACTGCGTGCACTCTTCCTGCCTGCGTGCCTGTCTCCCTAGGAATCCGCTATTTCTGAATGTAGGACGGTGCCTCATAAGCCTGTGTCATTCTGCACTTGGGCACAGTAAACAGCTGCAGGGTGGAGGGACCTGGCATCACGCTCGGATGGTGTGATGTGGCAAAATTCCCGAGAAGTAGCTCTGTGCACTGAGGGGGGTTCCTCTGGCTGGTCTCAAAATGTAGTGAAACGTCTGCTGACCCCCATGGACACAGGGCTGTGCCTTTAGGTCACCTCTGTCTCCATCCCAGGTGGCAGGGAAACTCACTGTCTCCTCTGTGTCTCCTCCCAGGATTTGTACATCAAGATACGGAGTCTGGGGGTTGGCGATGCTTTGTCCCGGCTCTCATCCAGCTTGGGCATGACAGGAAGCTCTCGGGGAGAGTGCAAGTCTGTGGGGGAAAGTGGCCTCAAACCAGGCTGCCCACACTAAACAGGGGTGGGAGTTAGGGATCAAGGCCAGGCTCTGCCAGTCATGCTGCCAGGGCACTTGTCCAGCCTCATGGTTCCTCCAGGGCTGGTAGCTCTGAGGCCGTGTTCCCATCTCCATCCCACAAAAGGCAGCTGCTTCTGCAGGATGGGCTGAAGGGGGGCAAGAGGGGGAGCAGAGGTTAACAAAGCAGCTGTTTCCCTTTGCTGGTAGAGCAGAGCAAGAACTAGAAGTCCCTGCCTATGTGTCTGCCATAGTACTTACCCAACTGGGGGCTGGGAATGGCTAGCACTGGTGAATTTGGAGCTGGTAAAGGAATGGACACTTTTTCAGGGGGTGCTTTGTTTTCTGCTCCAAATGTGCTTGGCAGCAAGTCAGGCTGTCAGTGGTGGCTGTGGAGTGAGGTTTGAACCTGCTGTTGTTGGAGTCTCTCCACATGAGAGGGAGATCAGCACCCATGAGACTGATGTCAATCTCTGACTGCTTTCCAGATAGGAATACGTTGGCCTGGCTGTGACCTGGGATCATCCCCCTTTCTAGAATTAAAAAGGGTTGTCAGTCTTGTGATGTGAGGTCTAGAAATTGTGGCATGAAGAGCTTACTGGGAGGAAGCATGATGAAGAGGAGGGATTTCCTGTCATCCCCCCAGAAAAAATGCTGCCCCTGGGGAAAAAAGGATTGTAACCCCCTGGATAGAGATCCTGAATACTTTAGCTGAATAGGATGGGTTCACAGCTCTGACAGTGGTTCTTGTTCTGGTTTACTATGGCAGTGTTTGTGTTTGCTCAGCGTAAAGTAGTGGTTATCACCTCAGAGTGGTTGTCCCAAAATCTGTTAGTAACCCCTGTGCTCATCTTTAGACTACTGTTTGCTTTTGTTATGTGTTTAAGTTGAGGAGCTGTGCCCAAGAGCAAGCTATTGAGAAAGGCTCTTCCATTGCTGCAGCACCCAGGATCCCGGTCCAAAACTGTGGTCCCTAAAGAAACACTCCACTGTCTGCCATAAAACAGCATAAGCCAGTTTGGGAGCTACTGACAGCATTTGATGTAGGCGAAATGGCATTTTGGTGAACTGGAGTCAGCCTGGAGTTAGGCTGGAGAGAATATCTGATCTCTCCTGAGTTTTCCATAGCTCCCAGTGTGCTTTTGATCACTGTAAATTCTAATTACGGCAGGACCCCTAAAGTGCTTTTGGAGTCTAGTTGAGCTTCTTTTTTCCTGTCCCTTTTTTTGAGGGATTGCTCTCTTTCCCCATAACCGCCCCCTTGCTGTCCACATCTGTCTCATACAGAAGAGTGCCCGGCTGAGCCACTTGGCATGTAAAAGTGGAGATCCCCTTTTCCTCTTCGATAGAAGAGATGCTAGTGAGACAGAAGAGCCTGGGATTTGAGTGGGCTTATTCCTTAGGGGTGGTCTTCATTGGGCACTCCTAGTTTGGTAGTTGGCCTTTGCTGTGACTCCTTAAATTATTAACAAGATCTCAGTCATCTTAATTCCACCATTTTCAAGCACTCAGCTCATTCCTTGTATTCCAGCTACAGTATTTGATGTGTTAGGTTACCAGCATACTCCTGAAATTCCTGTTGTTTTGGAAGCATGACAGGACACCCTGCCTGCACAAGCCAGGTTTTACAGAGCAGTTTGTCTGCCTGGAGGGTGAGGGAGGCAGAAAGCCTGTGAGGGTGCAATTTCCTGGGCTCTGCAGGGCAAAGGGAGGCATTCTCCTTTTGCTGACATAAGTCTCCACAGGGCCCCCAGGTGCCCGTGCTGCGCCGCTGTGGAGCGGATTTCATAGCGATGTGACTCGTGTGGCCGGTTTGTGCAGAACAGGCCGGTTGGTGCTGATCAGCAGCGATACCTGCCTGCTTCTGGCCGGGCAGTCTTTGCTCTGCTGAGTCACACCTGGCAGAGCCAGCCAGCCTGATGCCAGCGTTCCTCAGTGCTGCTCTTTCCCTTCATGACCGGCTCGTGGCTGGAAGCGGAGGGGAGCGTGGTGCCTGCACAGGTACAGGCTGGGGAGCCGTGCCTGTGCTCAGGGGTTGTCACTTAGGAACCACGTGGCTTTACAACCCGGCATTTATCTCCTTAGCATACTATCTGCAGAGTAAGGCAAAGGTAGAAATGGGGGCAGTGCTTACAGGGAAGTGGCTACCGTGGGGCTGTTGCATCTGGGTTGTCAGTTCCGATCACGGGACTTGTGATACGTCAAATTTATTATCAGCGCTGTTTTATCTGGCCCAGCCTGTCAGCTGTAGGTGGAGAGGCTGCAGGTGAGATAAGGGGGAAGTGAACATACTGCTGGTGACGCGTGTGACACGGCTGGAAGTCCCACCCGAGGCCAACATTCCCTGTGCAGTACTAGGAGAGGCAGCCCCTGCCCTGGAATGTCTGGTCACCTCTAGCCAACTCTCAAAGTGCTTGGGTCTTGTCTTTTTAACAGAAGCTTAAGCTTGGATATCCTCCAATGCTTCCCTCTTTTCTCTGGAACTTGTAATTGGGATTTTGTTGAGGTGATGCAGACAGGTAGTTGCAGGGTAGGAAGGGCAGGATGAGAGTGCTGCCAAGAGCAGGACAACACCTTCCCTTAGGATTTAGGGTATGAAATGCACAGCTGAGTCCATGTAGATTGTGAGGGCAGCCGAGTCCTGGGGAGGTTGTACAGAAGGGATCTGGGATTCCCAGGCTAGGAGGTGCTTGGGCAGGGTGCCCGAGTGTGGTGGAAACAGCACTGTGCAAAGAGGTGATGGGCAGTTCTGTGGGTGAGCACAAAGGGCAGGAGCTCGCTCAAGGAGGGTGGTGCAAGGAAGTGGGGAATGCCAGCAGTGCTTGCAGCTGCTCCTGCTGGGTGCAGTAACTCCAATAAAGTGATGGTTTGCCATGATGTGCCTGCGAGTGACCTTGGATTGGAAGGGAATGGAGTGGGGCTGTGTGGATATGACACTCCAGAGAACAAAACTGTATCGAGGTTTAGGGGTTTGGGGGGAGGGTGGAGGCTGCCTTCCAAAGGTTCAGATTTAACTTGTGGTTTGTGAGGGCTGTGGGTGAGATAATAGAGCAACAGGACCTTAATATGCTGGGAGGAGAGGGTCTAAGTCCAGGACAGTTTTTTCCTTGGGGATATGCTGGTACCTGAACCATGGCAGTAGTTTGGCTTTTTCATGATGAAGGGCACGTGGACTTTTACTGGGGGAAGAAGACCAGAGGGCTGCCAGGTTTTGCAGGGGATGGAAATGTTCATTGTGGGGGAAACATGGCAGCTGAGGGCATGTGGGCTGGGAAACTGCCAGCACGAGCCCTAGCTGCATTCCTGAAGGCGCCTTTCACATCACCATGGTGGCACTCTGTCACTTGGCTGTGATCCTAAAGCTGCCTGGAGAGCAGAACAAAGGTGAACTGGCACTGTGTGGGCTGGAGGGAAGCGGGGTGCAAGTGTAGGGAGCTCCCTGGGTGAGTGTGCTGGGGTGCCCACGGGGTGCTCTCTGCCCAGGGCTGGGCACGGGAAGGGGCTGAGCTCTGGTCCATGACCTCTGGCAGGCACAATGCCCTCGGCCACACCGCTCCTTCAGCCAGGTCAGCCACGCTCACACCTTTGGGTCTTGTTCCTTCCAGCCCAAAGGAGCCCTGATTATGGTACTCCCCATCTGGGATGTTAACAAATTCTCTTGCTCTCAGTGTTAGGGACAAGGGTTTGGCCATCTTTTGGGGAGATGTGTTCAGAGAGCTGCGGGAAAATGCAGCGTCCTGAAAAAGATGTGGGAGATTGAGCTAGGTAATTCAGTGGTTCCTCAGGCTCTGGAGCTCTGCTGCAGGAGCACACCTGTCCCTGGCTAAGAGGGTTATGCAGGATCAGCATTAGTTCCTGCTGATGCCTGATCGCTATTCATACTGAAGTTACTGTGTTCCATTTGGATCGAGCTCCAGCTCCTGCCGCGGGGCAAGGGAGAGCATGGAAACAAGTTCAGAATGTCGTGGCTCACACTCTGAAACTGTCTTGCAATATGATGGCTCCAGAGCTGCAGGGATGCTTGGGGTAGGCTCTTCCCTTAAGAATGGATAATGGAAAACTGCCTTAAGCTTTCTTCTTGTCACCTCCCCTGCTCACACAAGTGACTTTCTGGACAAAGCAGCTGTTTGATAGAAGTTTCGGCAAGGATAAAGAAATGTTTCTAGCTGGTAACACCTCATGATAGAAGTTGCAAGGATGTAGTTACAGTATAAATAAGGGAAAATAGTCGTAGCTGTAAAAAAAGGCATCTTGAACAAAGGAGTGCCGGGGAAAGTCATCCATCTGGGAAAGCACAGCAGGGCCATAGTTTTGTCACACTGGGAAGCTGCAGATCTTAGTCTAGGGGGCTACTCTGAGCATGTAAGAAACTACTTGCAGAAGTGACTACAGTGAAAGGCTGTTGCCTCCTGTCCCTGACTGGGGCAGAGCTCTTGAGAGGTAACTAGCCCAGCGTTTTTTGTGGTACACCTAAGTATCTTCATCTGCTGAAATTCAAAGGCTACAAATAAGTAGGGCCAGTATCTGCTCTAAATTATCCTTTCTCCGTTACTAGTGAACCTTGGATTAAAATGGCTGACAAAGCTCCTGTGCAGCTCTCCTGAACCAACAGCTGCTACATCAATACACAAAACAGGCAAAACACTAATCCCTGGAGACTTAAACTGTATTATATATGATCAGGAATGGAGAGACAGTAGCACTAGTAATGGTGTAGATTCCTTGTGTGGCAGAAAAAATTCTCAACCCTTAAAAATGAAAACAATTTGACAGTAATTGTAACGTAACCCTTTTGCTCCTGACCGCTTCTACCAGCATGAAGGGACAGCTCAGCTATTTATACAAAATTCTCTCAATTTAGACCTGAATGGAGACTGTTTTGGGATTTAATTCAACATCAGAAAACACAGCCTAAGCATTAGAGAAGACTTCACTTTAGAATTCAGTAGGGTTTATTCTACAAATCTTAGATCAATGCCAATGATACAAGTTTTATGAATTCTCATTAAAAATACAAGTCAGTATAAAGATTCCAATAGTAATATAATGCATGATGATTCAGTTTTAAAACTCAAGGAATGAATCTGTGTTTTGGACCATGCTACAGAAAAGGGGAACATAATGTAGAAAGAATATTTAGTTTACCTCCCTTTACTTGAGGAGGGGCCTGTGCCTTATTGCCACAATACCTGAAAAAGCAATATGAAGTGCATAGCAGCCTTGCCTGTACAGTCTCTAGGCAAAACTGTTGTATCATAGTCCTCTTCCCCCCTAGTTCTGTTAATTAAGGTACATTTTGATAGCCTGACTATAGTAACTTAAAGCTATTGCAACACCATCCCCAAAATGGTTATAAATGACAGTCCTCTGGATTGTAAAATGTTCTTGTGATGCACTGAAACTTTTCCACCGTGCTAACCCCTTTGCCCAGCCTTTCCATGAACACTAAATACTGACTCCAATTGAAGGTGAATTAATTCCATGTTCAAAACTCTCCCATACTTTTTTAGTGAAGCCTCAGTGCAGTCTAATACTTAAATGCGTTGTTCATAGCTTCAGGCACAGTTAGAATTTAAATCAGACATGTTTTCTTGACCCTAGCCCTCTGATATGACGAAAGGTGTGTTAGCTTTCACAAAACAGTTGAAATTTGGCCACAGAATTCCTAGATCAAATGCTTTGGATCGGGGGAGAACGAACTACCCTTTCTTTCTGGAGCTGCCTGCACCTAAAAGAGGATTTGGCTTAATAAAGCCGAACCCTAAGACTAAATTTTAGAGAAACAGTTTAGTTATCACAAGAGGTAACTCTTGACAAGATGTGCACCTCATCCCCCAAATGCTATACGTACATCTGTTTGTTCCTAGTGACATTTTCACCCTGTCAAGAACAAGGGGCACCTCGTGTCGAGCCCAGCCATTTCTTGTAGCAGAACCACATCAACATCACAGAGCGGGGATCATGCATCGATCTGCAAAGGCAGACAGGGAACTAGGCTGAACAATATGCACACATTTCCAAACAGAACTTTGGTGCAGACAGTGGCATTTAACTGAAACTCAGCTTTTACCAAAATATTAGAGCATAATACAAAAATCTGAAAGCAAAAAAGGGTAAAAAGAAGCTGCTGACTTCCACACACCAGTGAAAGAAAAAACCCCTCTTGCATAAATGGAGCAGCAGCACAGAACAAGCACCAACTTGGCTACACCAATACATCTTCTGTAGGAATTTGCAAGAATTATCCACCCAACATCATACTATCATATTTTAGCATCATACCAAAACATAGTCATTAAGCCATCATGCAGGCTAATGGGTATTTCTTCTGGGGTACTGAACACTGCTGTGCTTGCTTTGAATACATATTGTCGCTCTGATTTGTCTTTGTAGTAGATGCATTTTTAACAGTCATGTTTAGTCTGAAGTAAAAAAGTTCAGTAGCCCATACTGGGCTTTAGTACAGTCAAGATGACAAAAAAAATACAAGGATGGCGTTAAACTGCATATATTCTAGTAAAGGGGGTTACTTTGCATTTACGTCACATTTAATACAAGACAAGTTGGTCTGAAACTGTGAACTGATTCTATTTGGAACAAAGTATGGCACAGATACCCAACATTTATGGACATTGTGATAATACATTTTTCTCTTCGCAGTGATTATCAATTCGCCAAAAACAGTATAATAGTCAAAAGGGAAGAATAAAGGAAAACAGATTTAGGAGAAGAAATAAAAAAATGCCTAAGAATTGAAAATAAATGACTTCTTTTGTAAGAAACTTTATTTAATGTCATTTTTAAAAATGCATTCTCTCCTCAGAACAAATGCCACCATTTAAAAAAAAAAGAAAAAAAAGGATTGCAGTAGCACACACTTGCACTCAAAGGAAAACATGCAAAACTGATGGCTGAAAAAATTCTGCATAAAAATCCAAGACTTCAGGCAAAAGTTTGCCCCTGTGTACCTTTAGGGACCCCAGACCATGAACAGCTTTCAGTGCAATGCCTCTTGCTTCCAGTTGGTGGGGAAACACACGGCAGGAGCTTGTCTTCTGACAGCTATACTCTCCCAGATGTTTGAAGCAAAAACAGTCTCAGCTATGTTTTAAGATATCATTGTTAAACTGTTGCAGAAAGTACAAACAATTCAATAAAATGTCAGAATCCAGTGAAGAAAAACTTTTGAGATCTACCCTGTGCCATACACGTCTTAAAAAAAAATTAGACAGAAAAACAAATTTTATTAATACACCCTCTTTAAATTTTTTATTTCTGAAAGCAGCTCTTTATGCAAATCAAAAGCAGTTCCTGAGTAACTGCAGTAAACAGTGTCTTTTAAATATTTTTGCGCCTCAGCTCTTCTGTTTTGGTTCTTCCTTGTTTTACTCCCTAGTTTTCAAGTTTTTTTTTCAGTTCTTTTTCAAAAATGTGCAAGTTCAGTTAGCATTGTTTCCAGAAGTCCACAGCTTGCAGGTCTTCCTGCAAGAACTCTAAGTTGATCTGCACATACCTAGGCTGTACTCCTACCCTATTGCAGGCTTTGCTCTCAGACCTGTACAGCGTGCGCCTTCACGTCTTCTTCAGCATGCGCCGGGACTGCCACGTGTGGAACTTGTTGTAGGCCGTCTGCAGCATCTCCTCTATATGGCCTACCAACTGAAACATGTAAGAGGGAGAGAAATTGTCCCAGCTACTGGAAAAACACATCCCCTCCCCTTCCTTTGCTAATTGGTTGGATTCTTCCTTTTACTCACTACTAGTGACCTCACTGAAACCAGAAGTGTGCCAGAGAAGGGCTCTATTGCTAAGTATCCAAAGAGGGAGCAGAGCAGAGAGCTGCTATGCTGACAAGGTCACAGGGAAGTGACAGCTGATTGTGCTGTCTGTTCTGGTATTTAGACTGCAACCACTTCATGTCTGACAAGGTGGGAGACAGTCTGAACTTGCTCAAGTTCTGCTTCATGGTGGAAGTGAAAAATGAAACGTGACTTCCCCTTTCCGTTGTCTCAAGTAATTTCACCTTATAGTTCTTGACAGTTGCTGGCATCACTCAAGCAAGTTAGATGGGGAGAGACAACATGCTTAACTGTGTACCTAATTTCCCTCTGCCCACTTCCTAGTTAACAAAAAACTTAGAATGCCCTAGAATAAAAAGTAACAAAGCGACCATCCTCAATAGTTAAGATTGAAATGATTAGTATGCACCCACAGAATTAATCAGTACTTTCCCCTTACATTTGTGCTTAAATACTGTCTCCGAATCTTTTCTTGGAATGGGCAGAGCTTTGTAACCTGAAATCTTTCCAAGTTGCTCCTCATTTTCACAACCTGAGAAAGACAGAAACCGGTATTATAATACAGAAGTATTGTAACAACACTTAAGTTTTATTTCCTTTAACAAATTGTTCTCCAACAGAACAGCTTGTAACTAATTTGGGGGGCTAATTCAGGTATGTGTAGTAAGAAAGGACAGTCATTCAAATATCAGTCTGTAACGCTTCTTGAGTGTATATCTATTTTTGAGGCAACTGCAGTGTGCCAATCTGATTGTTACTACTGCATCAGTAAACACTTTATAAAGATAAAGCTATTCATAAAAACATCTTTTTTTTGCTTCAAGCAAAGAGTGTACCGTGGATTTTCAGGCCACGTTTTGCAGCAGACATACAAACATACCTGAATGCAAATTTTGCTTAGTTTTCCATGTGAGGTCAAAAGAAAGAATACACATATACCTGGCTGTAGACAGACATCTCTTCTTGTCTGCACCTCTGTTCTGAAAAGCAGTGTGTGTTCTGAAGGTATGACAGTGATTTTTGCAGTGGATAGAAGAGTAAGGAAAACTTGCCTGTAACTGTTACTACAAAGGTTATTTCTTGGAGCTGGGGAAGAGGGGCTTTAGTTTCTGTGTTTTAAACTGGAATGAGAACCCCGCAGCTGCAACAGAGCTGACCGGTCTGCCTGAAACTGGCTTACAGCAACTGCTCCAAAGGGAGCTAACAGGGAGGCAGGAACAAGGGTGATTTTAACTAAACAGTGCCAGCAGAACTGCTGAAAAACTTAATGTTATGCATTGTTTTGTGACCTTCAGTTTTAGGGGTGAGTAAGTGCTGTACTGATTTAAGGCACATGTATTCATTCTGTATTTCAATAATGACAGTCATTCTAAACTGTGATCTGGCCACATCCTAACCAGGGCCACACTAGAAAGCTCCGCCTTACCTTTTCTTCTAGGAATGGCGTGTTAACAGGGAAGCAGGACCAGAAGTGTCGTAGCAGTTCCCCTACTGCCACGTACAAGTGTTTTAGTTCAGACTGAATGTCATTTGGCACCATCTCTGCAATAGGAAAAAGGTTCTGTCACATCACTCAAACTCTCCCATGAAAAGTGAGAATTAAAGCTAATGAAGGAGGCCAGCAACGTATGTTCCCACTAGAGTCACAGGAATGTTGGCTGGGAAGGAACACCGAGGTGCCTCATCCCTCAGCAGCTCTTACATCAGGACTATCGGCAGTTAGTGTATCAGGTTCAGCTGCTATTTATGGCTCTATATTTGGAAGCTTGTGTGCTATACAGGGAGATCCATGCCAGGCAAAGAATGGACACCAAACCTTAATCCAGGATTAGAAGTAGTATATTTGTATTGTTCTAACAGTGTGGCAGTACTGCTTCTGGGACCAGCACCTTGTGCTCACAGCACAGTACTAACTACTATGTGGTGCATACTGCAAATTCTTCCCTCTGTCTTACATTGGTAATGAGAATATGGTCACAAGTAGGTGCAAGATGAAAAATCCAGACAGGAAAAAGGAACTGTATCCCAGGTACTCTTAAAGAAGAAAGGGCAACCGGGTTCAAGAACAAGGAAGGAACCACAACCATAAAAAACCAAACAAAAAGCACACACAGTCACTGACGGTGAGGAGAAGCACACTGAACTGAACAGTGAATAGCAAACTCTAGGATGAGGCTGTTAAAAAAAAAAAAAAGTGGTGGTCAGGCTCAAAGTGAAGTGTAGCCACGCACCCAGAATGTGTATAAATCCTGAGAACAGGGATTCATCTGCTGTCACACTACAGAGACAGGAACTCAAACTGGCAGGAACGTGACAACAGGGAAAGGGGTGGTTGCGTGGAGGTGGAAAAAGGAGGGGTTATCTGATTTGCCCTTGCAGTCTACAAGTTGCCTTTTTTGGCAGCAAGCTGTGGATCTTAAAAGCAGGTTGAAAAAAACCTGGTTTCAGACAATGATCTAGATCTCTCTTCCTTAGACCTTTCAGGGTATGCCTGCATTTTCTACAATACAGAAAAAAAATCAGAAAAGAAATGCTGAACAAGTAAAACCCAGTATGTGTAAGAGGACTTAGTATCTATTAAATGCATCCTTCATTACTTGCTCTGTAAAATTTTCCTCTTGCTCACTTGCCTCAGCACTGGTGTAGCCAGTACCCCCCTCATGCTGTGGCTGGGTTGTTGCTTTTCTTTTTTTGCTGTAACCCAGTACTACTCCAGCTACACATTTCCATAATTTTCTTTATCACGGTAACACATTCCAAGGGAGAGATGAAACAGCAAGCCAGCTACGGCTGTGCAATGTAGTAAGATACGATTAAAGTATTAGACATCCTAAACCCTTACGGTTTATGGCTTGCTGTGTTCCACCCTGCATAAGTGCTCCTCCAGGTGACAGGACTGCAATAGTGCTGGCAGCATCACCACTTGAAAGAACCTGGAGGGAGAGGGAACAAATATTTCAGCTCATGTTTTCCAATGAAATCTTTATAAACTAAATTCTACTTGAACCCCAATGGCAAAGATTGGTTGAACAGATACAATGGAAGATCAGGTGAAAAGTCAGCTCTTCTCCAGAATTAGTTACAGTGCCTTTAAGTGCTATAGCTCATTTGCAGCAAAAGCTCTCCAATTAATTACGGAAAAAACCAAACCTTTTCTTTAACTAGGACTGGAACTGGCTGCGCAGCTACTTTGAGGTGAGACAGAGAATTACTGTGCAGAAGGGTGACACATTCACAGTTGTGGCTGCTTTACTAATGGAGGAAGTTCAGACACTGGCTGGGGAGATTGGCCACAGGGCTGTGCTGCCCTCCAGGTGCCAGGACAGAGCTTCTGTGCAGCCCATGGTGAGATCGACAGCCTGCCAAGTGCACTTAGGAGCAAGAGACCAGTTCACTTACAAATCTGCTCACTATAACCTTCTGAGACCATCACATCCTAAACTTCAGAGGGTGGGATCAATACACTGGCCTCTGCATGACTCTCCTGCTTTACTACCTCATACCTTTGCCATTTCCTCAAAAGAAAGCAGGAACAATAGAATATAACTGAGCATCAGCAATGACTCAGTCTCCTATTGTGTAGATCTTAAACATGATAGCTCAAAAGGTATTGCCTAAAGCTGTCAACTAAATCAGGTAATATAAAACTACTGGAGATAATTTAAATCTACCCTGAAAAATTAAAAATCTAGTAGACATGAGACACAAACCTATATAGAAAGCAAGATGCCAACATCAACAGGCAATTTTTTTAGTATTCTTCCATACCTGAGTTAGTTTAGGTACATATGCTTCCATTTCTTGTCTAATACTATTATAAGAATTAATTATATCCTGACTGGTTGCATATTGCTGTGATTGAATTGGAGTTGGACCATGATAATACCTGTGTGGTGAGAAAAGGAAAGAGAAGTGCATTAATAAGACTGTTGGTAAAGCAAGAGGCCAAACTCAGTGGACAGTTCTTCTGATGTTTCTAATTTTAGATGCTTTGTAACTGTTGACATTACTATCTAAAACTTATTTACTGAAAAAGTACAATACATTACCACATGGAAAGAGGTTGGGTTAGGGATGGTATAGCAGCACAATGGGAGCTTCCATTGTTGAATCTGTGATCATCATTTTGCTAATGAAAATCCACCTGTGCCACCTAACTCTGGGAATATCCTTAGACTGGAGCAATTCACATCACTTACAATCGAATTGGAGCTAAATGAAGTTAGGTGCACACTTGGAACTGTTCTCTTTCCTGTAGTATCACTCCTTTTCTGAAGTTACATCTTGCTTCTCAGATTCTTGTTTAGGAAACAAGAGGACTACTACTAGAAAAATCCTAGACTGGTGAGCAGTCCAGACTATCCTGATTACACTTTTTTGCCCGGGAGTGGAATTTCCCTGGAATCTTATATTGTAACACATACATTTTCCCATTGAAAGCTGCAGCGAAGTGCTGAACTGTGAACAGAGGTCTGTTAGACTTTAACTGAAATTACATGTCAAAGCCATTCAGGGAGGCTTACAGAGACTCAACACTCTGAAAAGCAAGATGAAATTGAGCAGGGGGGTTGGACTACATGATCTGAGGAGGTCCCTTCCAACCCCAACCACTCTGTGAAATGAAAATACGTATTTAAAATGGAATTAGTTGCAAACTGGTTTATGCAAGAGCTCATATTAGGTTTCTAAACTTAGCCTAAACACGCTTAAATGTGGTACAGTAGAGACTAAATCAGCTGGTTCTGTGCAGGCTGTGATGAGAGACATGCTAGACTGACTGTGCCGAAATAGCTGTGCATATTTTAACTCACCTATCAGACTTCTTTAAGTTTAGTGCAATAGTTTTAACGCCATTATTCTTTGATAAATCTTCGTATTCAATGGCCTCCTGCAGTTTCACCTAAAACAAGACAAATAATTATACACATTACAAATGAAGACAGAATTCCATACATCTAGTGCTTTCTTCCAGTTCACTGAGTTTGAGCAGAAGGGTTACTAAAACCTTAAAGAAAACCAGAGTGTGGAATGACTCATGTCTACCCTTCAGAGGGAACCCAATATTGTTTAGATTGTGCCATTTGGATGTCTTGGCACTACTGCTTTTCTGCAGATTTGGGCCAAAAATTGTCACTCTGCCACTTCCAAAGTGTTTTGCTATACAGATAATTACTTCTGATATTTATGTCCATCTGACTCCAGATTAGCAGAAATAGTAATGATTTAATAGCTGTTGTACATGAGTGTCAGACTAAATCCACAGTAGTTACCCAAGCTACCCAGTGAGAGCAGGGTGGAGCATTAATGGTGAGAGGTAACAGCACCGCAGTAATGAGAAAACAGCTTTTGAAGTCTCCTGCTCTCCTGCTACTCTTTCACCCCCTTTTCATCACATTTATTCTAGTCCTCATATATCATTTTTGTGCTCAGTAAAAACTGTGGCTTTTGGGGAAAGTCAAAGCTGTTGACTACCCCAACATTTAACAACATACTGTATTCTACAACGTTTTCTCACAATATAGCAAAGTTTGGAATCCTTTTGGCATTTTCTGTTTAGGCTGTCAACTCCAGGAAGTGTTCAGTTCAATTTTGTAGCAACTACAGTACTCTCTTCCACTTTGTCAGCTGCTATAATTGGTCTAAGTCAGGCTGTTGCCCTGTATTTCAGTACACCAGGCATCAACTACACTTTCAGTTCAACCTCACTTCAGCTTCTGACTTTAAGATGAAGCCTGCCATGTTCCAGTTTAATCATCCCCTCTACAAACAACATGCTTGACAGGTGCTTGAACACCAATATCCCTTTCTAATGGATGTTCTCTAGAAGTTTTAAGGCATTTGGGGAAAAAAAAAAAAAAAAAAAAGGAGCAGGGGAAAAATAGAACTGCAGCAAATGGAAATAACCAGATTTCTGGGTCCAATCAGAAGCATGTTGGAATTTTTTACTTTCATTGGGCACTACTGAAGAGATTAACAGAGCAATACTTCAAGGTGTAATTTATTTGTGTTTACCGACAGAGGTACAAGCCTTCTTACATGCTGTCAGGTTCTTACTCTATATACTTCTAAACAAGGCTAAAGAGGTTTCACTTCAGATGTGTCATAGAACGAGTGAGGAACTTCCAGCAATCTTCTGAGACACAGAGCTTCTGGTTCCATTCAATCAGAATTGCATCAGCTGACTTTATACCTTTTTCAGTGGTGGCTGAAAGAAATCCGAATCCCTGGAGTTTCCATCCGTACTGCTGGTCTCACTGTAATGGTCATTTTGTGCTTCTCTTAAAATAGAGAAACAGCATTAAGAAGAATTCACCTCACAGGAAACTTAAGATACAAGCTAGAGACAAAGTAAATACATCTGTTTCAAAAACTTTATACACACATTCACATACTGTATGTCAACTTTTTCCCCTTATATCTTCGTTTCTAGCAGTTGATGTAGATAGAAGGAACCAGTTCCTCAAATTAACCCTGTTTCTCACAAGGGAAATTCAACAGCAGGGGAAGGTGCTTCTCCCTCTCTTCAGAAACAGCAGCATGCCAGCAGTGCATGTGGGACACAGCAAAATCATGGCTGAATTAGAAACACTTCGTATACGCTCTTATGCAACCAGGTATTAGCAGAGCTCTGGGAGCCTGGAGACACTGCTGTTCCAGGAGGAGAGCTATCCTTTTGTCCCTTTCTGAACTGAGAAATAGAAACACACATCGCCCAGAAGAGATTGTTTAAGGCCCAGTGTTTGGTTTGTGCGAGACAGAAAAAGAACATGAGGGAGCCCAGCTACCAGAAGGAAGTATTAACTAAGATCTCTCACAGTTAAGGTCTGTAGGATTTGGGTAGAGTAGTAGTGCCTTGCATTAACCACTCGCAGAGCAGACCACATCAACCCCATCTTGTGCCTCTGTTAAGAAGTTTCATTTGTGAAGTTCACTGTAAATATATGTAACCACCTGACACATGATTTTGGTCAGGGGCAGGGTACTACACCAGAAGAATCTTTCATCTGATACACCTGTGCCACACTGTTCTTTTGCTTCCTCATTTACTTATGACCCTGCACCCCACCACAAGAAGCCCCAGCACACCCGCTACTGGCAGGCAATAGGAACTCCCTGCACCAGCACTCACCTGCACACAGCAAACAGAAAACTAATTCTGCAGCCTTCACCAGGGCTAGAGATCTAAGGGGGAAATATTCTTTCCTTTCTAATCTGCTTTATATGATAACTTGGCTAACAGTAGCATTTGTCACTTCAAATGGCTCTGACAAACTTCCGTGAAGTAAAATGAAACCTAAAGGTATTTCCATCTCTAGACCAAAATAATTCGTTCATAAATGTTAGAAGAGAAAGTTGGATGAGTAATGGAAGATGTAATTTTGTTTTGGAAATTTCTTAAACCTTGTTACAAAAAAGCTTTTACACGACCCTGAAACTTACTGTTTCCTGAGGCCAGCTGCAAGGACCATGGCACTATGATGATTAAAGCGTTTTATGATGGCAGCATTGCTACTTTCTCTAGCAGACTTTGAGGCATTTGATGTAGAGGCCACAGAAGCAACACCATAGCCCTACAAAGAGAACAGCATTAATTACCTCCTGCCCCCAGAGAAGGACAATTCTGTTTTCCCTTGAGTCAGGATGTCTGCGTGCCACATCCTCTGCACTCCACTAAGTGCACCAGCACCTGAAGCATCATTTTCCTACCTTTGCCCCACCATAACCTTATGTACTTGGAAAAATCTCCAGTGAAGAATTTGTTCTCTTGGGTTTTGGCAATTTAGAGGTGACAGAGAGAAAAAATAAAAAAGATAGACAGATCATTTTATAAGACCATGATCTAAGTAAAAAAACCTAGCTTTAAAAAAAAATTAAGGATCCCCTCTACAAAACACAGGCAAGGAAGAGCTAGCAATTGTTTTACTGACCTCTTTTCAACATCTAGTGGGACACCAGCAGCCCACAGGCTAAGTGACACCTGTGAGGAGGATGTGATACCACTAGGAATTCAGGAAACCTCAAGCCTTACTGTTGGCAGAGTTCCCCAGTTACCAGGTGGCTTTACGCCATGGGTAGTTTCGTGCTTGCAGTTAACCTGCCTCAAAAGCAAACCAGGGTAGTTTGCAGAGCACTTCAAACACACCTATCCTAAACTCATGGTTTCAGACTCTTAGCTTTGGATAACTCTTACACAAAAAAAAAAGAAAAAAAAGAAGAAAAAATCCCAAACAACCAAAAAACTACTGCAGTGACATTATTAATTACAACTTAAAGTTTCGGTTCAATCAGCTGCAGAAAAGCAGATCTTTAAGTTATTTCACATTATGGTACACCACTGATATAAATTGTTTTAACTTGTACTTAGAGGTAGGTAATAGTTCAAGTTCAATCATGTTTTTATCAAAAATAAGTATTTAAAGCTAAACTAAGAAAACTGTATAAAGTGTCCTTAACATTAGGTCGAATCTGATAGCAATGTTCAAAGTGAGAAAAAAATCAAAGACTTTTTCCTGCTTTGTGCTACTCTTCTGTACATTGTCGCAGCTTCTAAAAGGTAGGAAAAACCCAAAGAGTACACTTTAGATGAAAAAGCCAAGTAGAAGAGTAATTCTCCATTTACACCCTGCACACCAAGCCAGGTGTGAGGCACACGAGTCCGTGTGCACAGTGTCCATTTCTAAACACACATACAACAAGCAGGGATGTTCAGTACCCAGCTAATGCAACTGCCTAATAAGTGACTTGGTGTAGAATTAGCATTTGTAGTTATTTTAAAAAAAGGACCCACTTAGTCCTTAAATGAAACCAAGGAGGGGGATGATGGTTTTCTCCTGAGCTTTTGTTTGTTTTATGTTTTTTCCCCCAACCACTTATACTTACTTCATCTAAGGATTTATCTTCCAAAGCTGTTAAATCTATCAGGGGGTTTTTCACTCCTTGAGACACCATTGCTTTTAACCCTGTGTGAAACGAAGAAAAAAGGTATCTAAACAAATAGAAATAATCGCGGGATTATTGTATTATATTTAATATTTAAAAGATAAAAACAAAGGGTCTGCAGAAGCCCAAGTAACACTGAGACTAAAACTTTAAAGCCTTTTCAAAGTTCCTTTAAAATAAGGAATAGCTGTGGGAAGTTACTGTAAAAGAGCCTCCTACTAATTAGCCCAGTTTTCACCAACTTCTACACTGAAGACTGATTAAAAAAAACAAATCGAGATGCAGTTATATTAGTGGGAACTGGGAAACCTCAATTGTGTTTTTTTTCTAATTTTGGCACTGTTTCTCTGCCCTGCCTAGGTAGAATGACAATTTATATCTGGTGAGAGGTGAGAGGTTTTGCATTCCTAATAGAATGCTTTCATTAGCCAGAATACACACTAAGGAATGGTGTTAAGTGCTCCCTACTCTCCGCAATTCTGTAATCATCACAAACCTATCTCAAAAGTTCAAATTTAAGTCAGATATTATTTTAGGATTTCAAATTAAAAAGACTGATAGAGAACAGGGATGGAAACTCCTCTGGAAAATCTGGACAAATATAGATCTTGTTTACTAAACCCTCATCTATAACAAAAGCTGTACCTGCTGTAAATTGTGCACATACCACAAAACAAAACCTATGTACACAAAATTACTTCATAGTAACTGATGCTACAGCATAATCTACCTACTAGAATGGCAATATGATGGAATTTACCACTGACTTTACTATTGCATAAGTTGTAATAAAGCTTATTTCTAGTGCTGCCACTTTCCAAAGGGTAATTTGTTTCAAGAAATGCACTTACTATGAAACATGCTCAGAATAGCAAAGCTGTAGCTAACTTACAATGGCTTTCACTTTCCAGTTCACCAAACAAGATGCCTATGAACACAAGGAAACTGTTGACCTCAGCTTTGGTAGGTTTACAAGATAGAGCTCTCCAGTGCTGTGCTCCATGAGTGTAGCAGCTACTGCAGAAACAAACAGCTCACCTTTCTCATCCAGTTTGGCACATTCTGCAAAGAGGTCTTTCGAGCCCGTATTGAGCCTGTCCCGATGAAAATAATGAGACTGAAAAAATCGGGTCCAGAATTCCCTCTCAGTCATGTTGTGTGGAACATTTTCTGCATATTTCATTTTAACTGTGAACAAAACCAAGAATGATTACAAATTGTTCCACAAATCTTTATATACCATTTTATATTAACATTTCCTTGCTGGCTTGCTTGCTCTCTGGCTAATGCTGCCTCTATTCATGCCCGTTAAATGGAAGGGACTGCAGTAGAAGAGCAACAGGTACTTCTTTTGCCCTGCAGTGCTTGCTGACATATCCACAGAACAGTGGCCTGAACGCTCACAAATTGCCCACACACAAGAAGTCTGATTTGCCAGAGTTCCAGTCATTTTCAGAACCATATGAATATGCTTCTTCCTACCCCTCTAACGAGGCAGGAAAAATTATCCAGAAGACTGAAAATAAGGTTCCTGATACTTCCAGGTGCAGACTAACATTTAGTCTTTCCACAGTAAGACTGTAAACCCCCAATTCTTAAGTGGATGTTGTTTGGTATTGTTCTTACCTGCAGGGTACGTTCGAAATATGGACTCAATAATATCTGAAGTCAAATTGTACCTCAGACCATTGCAGCCATCTGTCTGAGGCCGTACATCAGCCTAAGAAAAAAGCACACAAGGAAAAAGAAACCAGTCATGTCTGGATGCCTTCTGTAACTGGAAAAGGAAAAAACCTGGCATCTTGCAAACAGGTTCTGCTGCAGATAAAATAATCTTCTTCCTCCAATAATCCATAACTTATTTGATCATAATAGGTATTTTAGAATGAGAAATGAGAGAGCATGCATTAATTACTTTATTATACTTGCCACTTAAGGGACACTTCAACTACAGACTTTAGAAAGCAAAGACCACTCCATTGGTCAAAAGAAGGTGTGCTTAATTTTAACATATCTTTGCTCCAAAGTAAAAACAGGTATCTTTACTGTATATGCCTCATCTTTTCTTGTTCACTCAACAACTCAGTCAGCAACAATGATGATGTGACAGAAAAGGATATATGGCTCTTACACCTTATTTCCTTATACAGTACAAGCATTTTAGTGTAGCTGATAAATAACACCGAATTTAAAAATGGAGGGTTAGCCTTAGTCAGAACTTCCAACTTAGATTTCAGTGATCTCTTTAGGAAGCTCTGGAGCAACCAAGTGCTCCGTCCAATTATCAGTAACAGGAAAAGTACATGATTGCACATGCTGCCACCTTTTCCTCCTTTTCCTGTGCACTTGAAGTCTAAAGTCCTTCTTCTTCCTTAGGAAACACTCATTCTGAGCAAAGCCAGGTAGTTACTTTAACTTGAACCAGGACACACAACTATCTAAAGTTTTCTCCTTCACAAACGTAGAGAACATAAAAACAACCAGTTATTTTAAGAAAGATTCAGTTTTGAAGGTTTGGTGGTTTTCTTTTTGGTTGTGATTTTTTTTTTCTTTTAATTAATGTTAAGGTGTAAAAATAATGGGAGACAGGAAATCAGAGCAATCAAATTCATTTGGTAACTGATTCAGGTATTTCCAGGGGGAGAAATAAAAATGTTTGTACAGCAGCTCAAGTATAAAACAACTCCTACCTCCTCTTTCCCTCCTAAACCCACCGTGTGCATTACAAAGGTGGAAGTGGGATGCCAGCTAAAGATTCATATCAGTCAATTGTATTGCAGAAGTAGAAACATGTCTCTGTGTGAGGAATCTGAAGTTGTACCTAGATTAAATTGCAGTGGGATTACTGAAGCATGGCTTCTACAAATGGGTAAAATAACAGATGGATAGGGAAAGAGGAGAGAAAATGAGCTTTCAGATATACAAGTTGGTCTTCAAGTAGCTTGAAAGCATGTACTAGTTTATGAAACTGGGGAGGGAATAAAACCCTTGCGCGGAAAGGTTCATTTATGCATGTCAGTGCTGCTACAGACACTTTCTAATTTATTGAGCTAATACACTGTAATCTACTGACTCTATATTCACCATTACTCCCATTTCACAGAAGGCAGAGTAGCAGCACAAACAACATCTGCCTACTGGCAATTTAAAGTTCAAACTGGGCATCTTAAACTGACAAAATTTTGAGGTTGCAGATTTGCATAAAGCTTTTTTTATTTTCTCCTTTACACTTACAATAGCCTATCATGCAGAGAGATGTTAGGCTGTGGAACCAGGAAACAACAACACAACTGAGGTGTATGGGAATAAAGTACATGAGCAGAACCCTCACTGTCCCAAATTTGTTTGCTCTAAAATCCTTACAGTTAGAGGTTCAACGTACCAGGAATGCTGCAGAGATGCCCACATCCTGCTTACTAGGTGCTGCAGAATTATCCCCTGCATTCAGGCTTAAACGGTTGGCCCAGAATTCTTCAGCACTGATTACTTGGCTCACAACAAGGTCTTTATAGAGCTGAAACAAAACAGGATCTTCTTGCAGCATTCTGGTAAAAGAATGTATTGAATAGAATTGAAACGCTGCAGAATAAACCACTACTATTTCCACAACTAACATGAGTCCACAAAAGGAACAGAAACCAACTTCTCTTCCAAAATGCTGTGCATTTCTTAACAAGACTGTGTAAACAACCAACCTCAACAGCAGTATTTGTCTCAAAAGACTTAAGAAAGGACTATAAAAATGTTTAAGGAATAGCACTGAATGTTAGAAAACAGTAATGTCTAAGAAAAAGTTAACGTGGGATTAAGTCCTGCCCTAAAATATCCTGATGCTCTTGTGTCTTTGCACATCCAGGTCTGAGTCTCCTGAACCGTAAAAGCACAATGAATTTTCTTGATTTTCCATAACAGAAGTATGATGGATGGACAAAAAAAAGAGATTTCAGCACTGTCCAATTCTTGGTTTAGGATCTTAAAATTCAGTAGTTACATATCTCTGTTCTAGTGCTAGAGTACAAATTAGAAAATATGCATGGGATAAAATACCTTGAAACACACATTAAGCCGAGTTTTGTTCATTTATGTTTCTGAGGTGACAGCAGGGATCTTCATTGCTTAACTATCACACACAGCACAAGTGCTACAGACACATTCGGTGTCACTACTTCCAGCAGGGAGCAATGTTTACAAAAGTTATCATCCAGATACCAAGTAGCACCCTTACTACCCAAAATGCAAAGACTGTATGTGCATCTGAATCTTCAGTAAAATCACATTTTACTTTTCACATAGCTTTTCACAGAGCCGCGTACCTTATCTGAAACCCACTGGGCTATTTTCAGGGAATCAGCCAATAACCTCACCAATCTTCAGCATGTACCTCAGGGTCTTGATCAATTGCAAACAACAAAAAAAATCAGGAATCTTATGAATACGTAGTACATGGTCTAGGGAAGAATATGGATAAAGTGCTATGTGGACAAAATGAAAGTCTGTAGCTGCTCCAAGGATGAAGTAGCGTGAGGTGGAAGTGAAAACTTTGTGGCGGGACATCCCTATTATGTTTTAACCACCAAGGTTTTTCCAGTTTTTTCTTGTTGGTACAAATATGGATTAGTGGCAATTCTTACAAATTAGTGCAGCACAAAGCAGTTATTCTAATTACTTCATTACAGCTTGGAATCTTGGTCCATACCCAACTCCCACATATCAACAAATGAAGGAAGTGCTGCAGAGACTCTAGATGCAGTATCCTTCCAGGTTGAAACGTTTTTGCCTCATCTGTTGCAAATTAAGCTAATGAAGCCCCATCACTAGACCTGGATTCCTAATCCTCAAGAGAACACGCTATGGTTGAGAATGTGCAGAGATTCTGGCGTTCCAGTAACTAGAAAAGCTCCTGATGCCTCATGGTGTGATGCCGTAAAACTCCATTTAAGGATGAAAGAACTCAGAGCTTAGACTGCCCGTGTTCTCAATACCAATACTGTTAGAAATGAGGCACGTAGCATAAAGAAACGAGCATGGGAACAGTGCCAAAGCAGGCTGCTCTGCTGCAGACCCTAGTGGTTGCTGCAGCACTGGAACCAGTTAATCCTGGATGTGTCATGGCTCCAGCACCAGGACTCTGGCCCTTCTGCTGGGAAACCTCCCCTTAAAGATCCAATCTGCCCCATGAGGCAACACTCCCATGTTTTGAAAATCTAGCTTTGACGTATCTAAGTTTAAAGCTAGAATAGTCTTTGGAAATGGAAGCTTGTAGATACAGGATTCAGAGCAGACACAAGAATGAGGTGAAACTCATTTGGGGAGTTGCAGAGAAGGGAGCTCTGTGGCCACAAGGACTGGTTTAATACTAACAGTTTAAAGGAACGGAAATGTATCTTAGCCCTTTTGGGAAAAGGACTTAGATCCTCAACATCTTCTCAAAACATTTTTTAGAATAAACATCCTGTATGCCAAATAAACTTCTGCATCTCAAGTGAGAGACATGAAAATACCTAACAATCTAGTGGTCTATAAAACATCAGAAAAGATTTGAGGGAGAAGAAGCTATACAGGGAGGGAAAAAAAAAAATCATAAAGGTCCAGAAACTTCTGGAAAAGGAAAAAAAAAAATTATTCAAGCAGCTTTTCTAACTGATACATGTATATTTAAGAACATGAAAAGAGAGAGACTGCAAGTTGGGTGCTCTCAGCCATGTGAAAGAAAGAAAAAAAGCAGATTGGCTGCATTTACACCTCAAGAACGTGTCACTAAGAACACAAGTATAGTCTCAATGTGTGACAGTTACGCAAGTCCAAGGAAGTGCCTCTAAATTTAAAGCAGGGAGATTTTTACTAGGGACACAAATGCTGTATCACTCATGATGTTGAAACAACAACTTTTAACAGAAGTACATGATAGTTAGCTAACAGTTAGAAGAAAAAAACCCAACAAACTTTAGGTTCCTTTTCCTTTACCTGTTTTTCTCCTCAAGTTCTTTATTAGCTTTCCTTTTGAACTTAGGCAACAGTTGTTGAAGAAGATCCTTTACTGCATCTCGCTCCTTCACTGCTGTGCTTTCATTGGAGAAGTGGAAGTTGGTCGTGTCCCCTGCATGTAATACCAGCTGAAGCTGAATTTTAGCTTTACCTTCTGGACTGATTTTCTGGCCTAGATTGCAGAGAGACAGACAGTAAGCTTATACAAGAAACTGTCTTCCCCAGAGTATTTGCTTATAAGCAGTTATCCTCATCATCCAATTAAATACCATTATCCTGGGTGTGAATTCCAGCCATGAAAGTGGAACAGTCAGTCTGCCCCCTGAATTAGCTTGAACCCTGCACCTTGCTCACTGTAAAACACAAGACACAGACACGAGCAGCTTGTCGCTCAGTATCCTTCAGTTCCTGCCCAGGAGCCCTGATTCATCTTTGCATTCCCCACAGCCTCCATTAGAAAACTGCCGCAAATGCAACTGTCATCACGCGGACACCTCGACCTGGAACCAATCCAGGCTGCTGCTGAAAGATGACATTCCCCCTTTCTGCTTCTTCCTGCTGCCTTTCTTGCATGGCTGTTAGTGTTTGTGCAGCAAGCTGAACTAAGGAACTAATCCAATGAAAAGTACCCCCTTTTTTTTTCCAGCTGGACCAGCTCCCACAGAAGGGTAGTCGTAGGAAAGCAGAGACGGGGTGAGTAGCAGCATGCCCGGATCCTGGTTTCCAGAGGTGAGGTAAGTGCAGTTAGCCACTAGTACTTCCCAAGCTGATCACCAGTGCCTCCAAGGTACTACTACACCCTCATGACTCATAAGAAAAACCTAATTCCTGCTTCCATCCTCATAACCAGAGGGAGCAGGGGCTGGGACAGCTACGCCTATGGACTGTTACACTATACTGACTTCAGTGTAGCTCTGCAAATGGCACTAACCTAACTTTTAATATTACCCCTTTCTCCAGCTCAAGTGGAAGACAGGAACCAGATGTCAACACTAAATCATCTTCTCTATTACAAATTTACAAATACATTCCACCTTTTTTTTAATTTTAGATGACAAAAAGAGCATCTTTCATTTAAGTTAAAAATACTTGTGTCTATACATATAAGTATTTAAAATATAAGCTGCTTAAGTGTAAGTTAATAGCTAAATAAAACCTTTGCAAAGTTGATTATTATAGGTGAACATGATTTTTAAACTCCTTATTACATTCATATTTAATAAAATAACATCTTAGTTCTGATTCATCACACAATTTTGATCATGCTGCAGTACTTCTATGTGACTTTAAACAGCAATAATCACTAAACCATTACCAAGTGACGCACACAACTTACTTCTTATTCCTTCTTTGGCATTACAGCACATGAAATACGAGCACTAATTGGAGCCAAAAAGGCAGCATGCTGTAGACATTTACTGTTTAGTTTTGACTTGCAAGTACTCTGCTATTGCAACAGCAAATGCTTATTCGGAATGTTACCAGCTAGGCCAAACTACAGAAGCTGACACTTCTGAAGCTATGGTCTGTTGGATGAAAATAAAACAGAGTTCATTTTATATGAAAATCGAAACAGCTTTAGATGCTGAGTTTAACAGATGACATGCCAGATAGTTTCTCTGTTAAGACTCTGAAAATCCTATACGCTTCCTCAACCCTCCTCCCACCCTTTCCTTCACAAGCATATGGCATAGATTATTTTTCTGTTCAATTTACTGCAGGAGTCTATCAAAAGTTAATATTAAATGGAGTATAAGTTAAACATCTGAAGACTACAGAAGTTCTGCTCTAGCATCCTTAGACTGGTGATACTTCACCACAGTCCTGATCTCTGCTGCTACACAGAGCAGCCTGGTCAAAGCTACTCTGCAACCTTCCTCACTATATCTAGTGTCATATGGCACACGAGCTTTGGGTTATCTTTAAATATTTGTCAAAATCCTGCTTACTGAAGCTGGAACAGGGGAAGTGTTGACTTACATTTTATGTCTGCATACATATGGCTGACTGTGAAGCGGTCTTTGCCTTCAGGTGCCCATGCTATCCGTTCAGCCATGAGGTACAGAGCTCCATCCTGCTTCTTCTGACGTACCTTCTTTACAATCAGTAACACTTCTTCAGATGATGTTGCCATTGTGGCTGCAATGAGCTATTAAAAGCATATAGTTGAGCTGATTATTTATAATTGTTTTTACTGTAAGTCTTTCGCTACATGCACACAAATTTTGAAAACATTTCAGATAAACACGCTTCCCTCTGTCAGTACAATCAGCAAATTTATTCAAACAAAATACTTCCAGCTAACTAAATAATGTATGCAATTATATGCTAATACTGCTTTTGCTCCAATAAAAGGCCCGTGAATCTTAGATTTAAACTGATAACTCAATTTTCCTGGTTTAATGTTCCTTTACTGGTTTTTCAAGTTTAGAAGAATATTGAAGCTAAGCAAATTCATAAATTCCAAATCTCTTCTGGTATTGGCAGCAATTCCTTTCTTCAGTGGGAATGGCAGATGCTAAGTCATTTCGGAATACAGAAAGATACAAGGTATGTGAAAATCATGGATTTTCAGGTCCCTGTGCTAAAGACCAGGCAGCCCGGTGACACTGCTGTTCTTACTGTGGTGGGTTTTGCCCAAGGCTTGAACAATGTTTTGTACATTTGATTGCAGCTGGATAGTTTCCTATCCCTCTCCCCCAAAGTCTGAGGGACTAGTGTTATACATACACAATAATATTTCACCAGTCTCACACCAACAAGCCTTTTGATACTTGCTGCATTGTTCTCCCCAGCAGTTACTGTCACTGCTCTCTCCAGGTTCACCCTACGGCCTTAAATTTCTCAGGAGATTAAGGACACTGCAAGTATTACTGCACCCTGTCAACGTACTGTTGTACAGCTACCAGAAACATACATCTTTGGTAAGTTTTCTGAAAATGTTTAGTATGTCCAATTGCTGTATTTTGTGTATCATAGACTTTACTACTGATATGCAAAGTAGTATTTTCCAGTGCTGATGTGCATGTTTCATGTGTTTTAGAATACCTGCAGTATTTGCTGGGGCCCACACCAAACTTGAGATTGCAACCTGCATCAGCTATCACACTACTAGTAGGCATCACAAAATGATAATTCTAAGCATTTAAGTTCACATGCTTCTAATTTTCTTTAAAAAAAAAAATAAAAAGCCAGCAGCAAGACAGGATATTTTACTCTGACAATTTGGACAGTAGCATTGTCTTCAGCAGAAAGTCTTACAAGCTGACATCCAAATGATTTAAATAAAATATTGGAGAGGCTTCATAGCAAAAGGGCTCTGCACTTAAGCTTTGCTCCTTCACTGTTCCAGCCATCCAATGCTTTGCCAAAATGTTCGGTGATGCTGAGCTGAATGTGGGGTTTCACATCAGCACCACTGCAGCAGTCACTAGAACGCGCTGTGCCACATTCAGAGAAGCCCTGCTAATACTCCTTTCTCAAAGAAAACTGCATGGCATGATTTCAGGAGTGTTTCGTAGCATTATCCATTACAGTCTCCCCAGCAGCATTATTCCCTTTCAGCGCTATTCACACAACCCTTTCATGTAGTTTCCTGTTGCAGGTCTGCAGTCTCTCATCTGCATCTTATCCTTAGTGGAAAAGAGCAGCTGGCCACAGACTCTAAGAGACTGGACACCTCAACATATGCAAGATTAGGGATTTTGACATTTTTCTCCCTTTGTTACTTTATAGTCCTTTAAGGTCATTATTATCCAATGCAGTGGAGCCAAAGCCATAGAATGCAAAAGGAATTAAACCTGCACTGAACAGCAAGCAAAAGGAAAGCATTTCCATAGTCAGGCTCATTCTCATGCCAGTTGCTTTGCTTTCCTACCATGCCATTTCACCCACCTACAACCAGTCTTTCAACTACACAAGCAAAGGATCAGCAGCCACCAACTTCTCCTTTACAGCCGTTCTAGCACAGTACCCTGCAGTGTGCAATCTGTGAGCACACAATTATCCCACAAGTGGCTCATTCCACCTTCTGGGAGGGTGAGCACACTGGCTCACTGCTGTTCTTTCTGTCATTGCTGTGCTTCCTTTTTCCTGCAGTAATTTATGGTGGAAGTGGGATGATACAACTCCCGAGCACAGCAAGCATTACCGAAAATGGAGAAAACCCCAAGCTGTATTTTTAACAGTACATCAGAAAGAATAAAAAAACGCCTATTAATAAGCAGGATTTGGGAAGGTTACCGTCTGTCACTAATGAAAACAAAATGGCTTCTTGTTACAAGAAGTACTAAATTCTAAAATAGAAATCTTGCATGAGGATGGTCTCCTACGGGGAAGGCTACGTCCATGCTAAGCACACACAGTGCACAACTCATTTTCCTTTTTCTTTTTTGGACATATAAGGCTTACTATGCAGCAGGGTTAGAGCCATCAATGCTCTACTTGTGCCTGCTCAAATCTCATAACCTCTACATTTCACAACTGAAGTTTCCAGGAATCAGTACTGCAGATGATGACACTGCTGCTCAGAGGGGCAAGGACTGCAACATGCATGCAGAGAAATGCTGTTATTTAAAAGCTTTAAGTGATAATTTTAATCTGCTGCAGCATTAGAGACAGATCTTTCTGTGGCTCAAGTATCTTCCAGAATAGGGAGATCAGACGTTTTATTTTAAATTCTCCAGCAGCAGACCTTTTGAACTGATGGTCAATAGTTCTAAAAGCACTTGGATCAATCAGCAGCCTTAACCCATGAGGTGTGGTTCATCATCATGCCTGTCTTGAGGACGTTAGTTGCAGCTGCAGTTTACAGTTGGCAAGGTGTATCAGGAAGCTTAGTGTTGGCACAGACCAAAAAAAAGGTTCTGTTTGCTTACCCACCTATAAGCCTTCCCCTCTTAGCTGTGTGGAAGCAAACACAGCTTCTGGAAATAATGTCAAATTCCAATGGCTATCCTTCCTCTATCACAGTGAATCTTCCTAAACACTTTTACAACTAGGTACCTCTCATCTCTGTTTGTTACAACACCTGTTCTGAACGTTCTCCATTACCAGCATTTCACTGCAGTCTCTTCCCATGTGGTTTTGCCGAGTTCTGAGCAGAGATAAAGGAAATGTTTACACATTTTAATAACCCTGAGTTGGTCAGGGTGGGCACGAGCTGACAGGTGAGCCCCGGCAGATCTGATGCAGACCTTGCTGCTGGGCATCTGCTCCCCACAGGGAACAGCAGAATCATGGAATATCTGTGCCAATAGACAGGCGGGGATGGATGGATGAAGGGATGCAGCCGGGCCCGGGGACACTCCAGGGGCCTCCGTGCGGGGTCGGGAGCAGCTCGGGAGCACCCGAGGGGCAGCAAGGTCCTGTCACCGGGACACAGCCCAGCTGGACGGGGATGTCAGCAGTGCCGCTTGTTCCGGTCACGGCGAGGGGATCCGTGGTCCTGAGCCCGCCTAAGGGCCAGCCCGGCCCCGGCAGCCGGCGGGGAAGGCACCGCCAGGGTACCTCTTTGTGCGCCGCCCGCCCCCGAGGCCAAGTCCCGGAGAAAAGCCCGGCGCCCGCGATGCCGCCGGCGCGGCGCTGCCACC
>VXAY01003307.1:0-60547 GCA_013399855.1 Oxyruncus cristatus
TGGCCACCAATTTTGACAATATTGTAGAAGGTGTTTTTGTTTAAATTACTTCCTGGAATTCCTCCCAGATCTTTCCAATGTTCCAATATATATCCCACAGCAGTTTTAGCATTTATTTCTTTACTCACTTTAACTCCCATGATTAAATCTGTGTTACACTACTGATCAAAACCTCCCAAATTCACAAGACTCACAACTAGCCTGCACTATTGCAAAAATCACAAAGCTGTCAGCAAAATCCACTCTCTATTACAAGCTAGTGTGTTCGAAAATATACACATCTGTGAGTGCTACAACAATAAAACCTAGCCCACCGAGTTGTTTCCAAGCTTTGATTAGCTCCACATCTAATACAACACTAGTTTAAAGTCCGGTCTAAGCGTATGTCCTTCATGCTCCGGGGGTCCGAGAATATATTTCCCAAATTTATTACATAAAGCCCTAACATACAACTAACAATTACAATACAGACAAATTCTAATTCTAGTTCGTAGGCTGCATGGTATTTTCACAGTCAGTTTCTCAGACCCCCCTCCCATAGAAAAAAAACTCCTTAACAAGGTGTTTCTATGAGTGGTTCAGAACACACAAAATTTCCAGAAGTTTGATTTGGTTTCCAATACAAAACATGCCAACACAACGACAATAAAACACCATATAACAAACAAAATGCTACAACAACTGCTATGCTCCAGGAGTTCATGATATGCTAACGGGCCCCAAATCCCTTGTTCATAGTGCAAACCTTAAGGGAACCAATACCAAAAACAACCAAAAGGAAACTTACACTCTTAGTTTCCCACAAAGAACAACCAAAAGGAAACTTATACACTTTGTTTCCCATGAAGAACCAAAAGGAAACTTATACTCTTAGTTTCCCACAAAAAAAATATTAGGCCAAATACAAACAAAACTGAAACATAACAGCTCTGAGGGTTTTCACCCCAGGAAAGTGTCCTTTCCTGTTCCCTGTGTGACAGACGGTGTCCCGTCCTCATCTTATGGGAATTCCAAAACCAATACCAAAACAGACAGAACCAAATATAAATACCTTTTATCAATAAGCAGGTCCTTGTCCACCCCTGCAAGAAGCCAGCGAAGAAGGGAGCCCCTCTTATTGGGTAAAAAAGCTTACCTGGGTGCCCAAAGAGGGGGTCCCAAGCTCCAGCGGATCCTGCAGCCGGGTGGAGAAGTCACCTTAGTCCCATCTGGGGTGGGCAAATGAATCTGAAAAAGCTGGTAAAAGAACTGCTCAGAAGCTTTTGGTCTTTTGAGCAGCAAGGTATTTATTTGCCGACGTCGGGAGCAAACGTGGTTCACACCACAAAGCTCTTGCTCGAAGGTAGTGGTACAAAACAGGGTAATTTATACAGTCCAACTTCTATGATTACAACATCTTACATACATATTCATATGACTGCAACACCTAATCATACATATTGATAAGCGGTGGAGCATAGGTGGAGCCCAGGCGGAGCTTGGGGCGGAGCTCTTCTTGGCCCTCAGTTTTTGGGGTACATCCACCTTTCTTCATCATTGAGTCTGGAGTCCCTGTAGTCTTCCTCAGTGTGACCTCGCAAACTTTCTGTTGTCTTTGCCCCAGTCACTGAAGCTTGGAGAGAGCCTTGGCTTCAGGCCTATTCCACCTATTCAAATGTCTACCTTAACTTACTTTGCCCTAATTTATTACCCCTAAGCCCATTGTATAATGTTCCCTACATTCTCCTCTGGTTTTGGATCCACCTAAAATGAATAGAACAAAATTTCCTTCAAAATAAGCAGAGCAGATATGGAGGGGAGAGTTCTCTCAGAGAAAGACACCTTGGTTAACTCTCTTTAGGCCTTGCTCTCATTTCAAAAACAGGGTTAGCAAGTCTGCATATTTTAACAGTTTAAGAAGGTCATTGCATTCTTGTATCAGACTTTTCAGTACTGGTCAAGAAATTTTATCTGGTTATTCTTCTACGAAGCTTATTTGTAGCTGGCTATTTTTAATGGCACATACTTCTGCACAGCAAGAAGGGAAATTAAGGAAGAAAATTAGCCCATAATGTTCTTTCCTATCTGTTTAATAGGCTCCACATGTATTATTTTATTACAGATAATTCTAACACATAATTGAGTGGGTTGTACTGTCAATGCATCCTGCCACTCTGCCAAAGACAGCAGCCCAAATGCCCTGCAAACAGCTGATGACAGCAGGATATCTCCAGGGGAGCAGATCCACCCGACAGAGGATAGTGAAAGACAAGCAGGAACTCTTTGAGAAATCAGGAATCATCTGCCAGGCAAAGCCAGTAAGAAAACGATGAAGGAAGGCAGTTAAGGATGAGGGGGAAGGCAAGGCCTGGCTGGGCAGCACCCACAGCCCTCCAGCAGAGGAGGGGACAAGGGGCAAAGTATGATCTGCTGACGGACCCACTTGTAGGCAGTTGGCAACTCAACCACCACGACACTCACTTCTGACATCCCCCAGTGTTATTTTGGCACGAGGGTGCCATGCAAATATTCTTTGTTTAACCAGCTCCACTGAAACAAACTTGGTTGTTACTGGCCTCAGACTGTTTCAGCTACAAGTCCAGCTTCACCTGAGTAGTGTTCTCAGCTCCTACACACTGTCCACATGCAAAAGCTGCTCAATAAGCCCAGCTACTGTGGGAGCAGTGCTGGTGACTCATGTGTTGACCCACTTGCGTGTCAACGTGATCTGACATGATGCAGAGTCAGCAGCCACGCACAGTGTGAGGAGAGGACAGAGAGGTCCTAGCTGCAGCTATGTAGACTGGTCATGTCTATGCAGCTGTGCTGTGCTACTCTCAAACACACTCTTCATTTTCAAGCACACTAAATTTATGCTTGTGCTGTGCAGCTGATTGTACCTCATGACATGTGAAGCAATATCATATTAGTGCAGCTAATAATTAGAGAGTCTAAAAAGCTAAAGAAAATTTAGATCACTTTGAAAGCTGATAGGTTTTTGAGCTTGTTTAGTTGGCTTCTAGGATGAACTTTTTGATCATCTGGTCATTAAGTGAATCCTGATTCATCTTGCACAGTACCAAGCTCTGGAGTTATGCATTCTCACAATATACCCATAGAAACAGACTTTCAGTTTCTAATGACTAGAAGGTTTTGCATGTCAAGATGATGACTGAAAGGATATCAGACTGCAGCAAGGTGCTTGTATACATATAGCCACTAAAATTAACTATTTTTCCATTTTATCCTTGCGATAGGCTAAATTCAAGATTGGAAACTTAATATATACATTCTTGCCTCTGGCTCCTCAAAACAGGAGGTCATACCTATCACATTCTGTGGTGTGTCTGTCTCGAAGGTACAGGAAAACATCTTGACACAGATAATGCACTCAGACAAACTTTAATTCTCAAGCAATGAGAGATTAACGGGTTATAGGTTTGGTGTTACGAGTTGGGGATATTATTACTCCACAGACAAGAACAATGACCCAAAGTGTGCCTGTGCTTGCACACATGCTAAAGTCCTGTCCTTCTTCTGAGGGGGTGGTGCTGGTAGTGAGGGAACTCAATCCCAGAAAGTCTCCTTTGATGGCATCCCAACCCCAAGGGAAGGGCTTCCCACCACAGACATGCTGCTCCAAGGAAAACCACACAAAAAAAGGTGGTTTCCAGTGGGGGCCTCATTTATGACCTGGTCCAGTCATGGCTTGTGGGCATCCATGGCGATGGTCCAGAAACTTTTCTGGGCTGAGGCTTCTCATTGTCTGGGGACTCCATGTGTTAACCAAGCGGTCCTGCCCTTCTCCTTCCCCCCACCAAGGCAGGGATAGGGTAGGGCTGTAAGGCACAAAAATAAGGGCATGAAAGGCTGGCAGCCACCACATATTAGTGAGGGGGAGGGGGTTGGGTGCTCCTGACACGAAGGACCAGCTACAATACAATCCCAGAAGCTGTATTTCAGTGTTAACTCAGAAATACAGAAGTCACATGAACATCCACGCAGTGTATATTTCTGCCAGTTTCTCTGAAATTAAGGTATACTACTGAGAATTCTCCTTTGTTGCTTAAGGTGGGCTTTTCACACAGAGCTGTTGAAAAAAAACCTTTTCTTTCTTCTCTTTTTGCAGCCTGAGCAAAAGACATGGCCGAGTTTGCCCAAAGCATGGATAACCGCAGCGGTCCTTTTCTTCTCCCTACCTTACTGCTCCTGCTGCAGAACATGAGCAACCCTGAAACCTCCATCCCTCCTGCTGGCTATGAGATGATAGAATCTTCACCCACAGGACCCGACTCAAGCAGGAACCACACTCTCTTAGACTACGGACTGAGGCCTGAGGAAATTGCAGTGGCCAGCATGGTTTGGGGAGTGTTGTGGCTCGTTTCCATCTTGGGAAACTTCCTTGTCTGCTTAGTGATCCACAGGAGCAGGAGGACACAATCCACCACCAACTATTTTGTGGTCTCCATGGCTTGTGCAGACCTGCTCACCAGTGTTGTCAGTGCGCCCTTCCTGCTGCTTCAGTTGACCTACGGCAGGTGGATGCTGGGGAATGGGATGTGCAGGCTGGTAAGGTACATACAGTACCTCACCCCGGGAGTCCAGATCTACGTGCTCTTCTCCATAGGCATGGATCGATTCTACACTATTGTCTATCCCCTGAGCTTCAAAGTGTCCAGGGAGAAAGCCAAGAAAATGATTCTGGCCTCTTGGCTCTGTGGTGCCCTCTTTGCATCACCAGTTTGTTTTCTCTATGGCTCCAACAGCAACCACCACTGCAACTTTTTTCTATCCAATTCTTGGCAAGGAGCTGTCTATAGTATCACTCACCTCTCGGTGGTGTTTTTGATTCCATCCCTCCTCATTATCCTCTTTTACAAGAAAGTAATTAAGTACATTTGGAGAATAGGCACAGATGGAATGACTGTCAGGAGGACAACAAATATTGTCCCAAGAACAAAAGTGAAAACCATCAAGATGTTCTTAATGTTAAACTCGATGTTTCTCCTGTCCTGTCTCCCTTTCTACATGGTACAGCTGTGGCACCCACAGGAAACAGAGTACAGAAAGAGCTCCTTGGTTTTCCTGGCCACCACCTGGATCTCTTTCAGTTCCTCAGCCTCTAAGCCAACCCTCTACTCCATCTATAATGCAAACTTCAGAAGGGGGATGAAAGAAACTTTTTGTATGTCTGCCATGAAATGCTACAGAAGCAATGCATACACCATCACCACCAGTTCCAGGATAGCAAAAAAAAACCATGTTGGTATTGTAGATATTCCGGCAACGGCCAAAAGTGTCACCAAAGACTCCACCTATGATGCTTTTAACAGAGAAGCCAAGGAAAGAAAGCTTGCCTGGCCTATTCCATCCAATCCCCCAAACACATTTGTCTAGTGGACTTAATCGCTTTGAAGTTACTATGTACCCCCAGAAGAAGGAGTCTTCTCTCCCTTTTGAACCAATGTATAGTTACAGATTTTTAACACAGGTCTTAGAAGGGACAAAGAGATGTTTTATTTTATTAAATGCTTTGGGTTTGATGTATTTGTTCTATTTCATTTCAGTTATCATGTTCTGCTTTGGGTAACTCCTCTCCTGGAACCACGAGCAATGCTCTTCTACAAGAGTCCTTATACTCTCTATCTGCAGGGAAAAAAGGGAAAGAAAAAAACACTGTTTATATTAATCCCCACACAGGATGGGCCACAGTGTATAAATACCTAAGTCCATCCAAATGTAGACTTTCTTCTGTTATGTCCCTGTGAATACCATGGCACTGTGGCTGTCCCTCTTGTTGAGACCCCATAGGTAAGATGTCCATATATGGGCCCTGTTGGCCTCAGTCTGAGCCTACTGACCTCATCAGTGGCAAAATTCCCACTGCCCTAGAAGGGTCAGCATTGGGCCAGCACTGCATGCTTTTGCATCTCTGTCCTCATGCCTCTCTGGAGGTCTCACAGTCCAAACTGCCAAAGAAAATTCCCTTCCTTGGTCTCGTCCTCCCTGCCTCCTCTCAAGCTGCTTCTACACCCAGCCTGGTGCACTCATCCAGAAGGTAGGGCTGGGCACAGCCAGGGAGCAGATCTGTTGAGCAAAAGGGGCCAATGTGTGTGACAGTCACCCAGAGCCTTCTCACATCTGAAATTGAGTGTGTTCCCTGGCCTGCATCCCTTCTGCTCAGGCACAGCTGTGGCACTACAGCAAAGAGTGGCCTTTCCCAAACACGAGCAGGAAAACAAACTCTGCAGTCCCACACTTGCCTGACAGCATCCTCCACAGCAGTGTGTTTAAAGAGGTCCCTAATAGGTGTCCCAGAAGAGACAACCTGCCTGGGAGCTGTGGATGCAAGTGGAAGCAACTTCCGCTGCTCATTCTCTACCAGCACTGTACCAATGGGACTGGCTGGGGCTTCAGTCCTGCTGGGAAGGAGAACAACACCAGCTATGTGGAGACCAGTGGAGAAAGGCAGGAGCTTCTTTGCACCCCCCTGCATGCCACGACAGTGACAAACTCATGAGAAATGGGTGCTGGCATGTGTGCATGGGGTACACAGGCAGGCACCCCCACACTGGCCCCAAAGAGGCTGACCTTTGGCTCCACCAGCACGGGGCTGCGGGGCAGGGCAGGGTGGAGGGCAGGTGGGAGGTGTTGGGCTGAGAGGGCAGCTAGGCCAGCCCTACATCCCAGCTGAACGAGGGCATAGGGAACCTATGTGCCTGGGGGCATGTACACCTTGGGGCCTCCCACTTGAAGTGTGTACTGTAGAGACAAATTTGGCTTGCTCCATAAGGGATGTAGGCCTACTCCTATCACGAGGAGGAGGTAACAACACGATTATGTCCCAGAAGCTGTATTTCAGTGCTAGCTCAGAAATACAGAGGTCACTTTAGCATCCAGGCAGGTGAAAAACATCATGTAAGAAGTAGATGGATTATTGATTGTGTTAGTGAGGCCCCCAAGTTCAACTATGATCCATCTGACAGCAAGCTAGTTGGCAGCTAACAGAGCCATCATCTCCTTTCAATCTGGTTGCAACCTCTTTTTTTGCCTTGTGCTCACCAATTTGCTGATATTCACTACCTGCCTCTGAGCCATGAAGGCTATGTGTGGTCAGTGCTCAGGCAAGGCAATGTCTGTAGAAGGGATGGAAAGAAGGAAGAAAGACTGCAAGGGTCTGGTAAGTAAAGAAGGGGACCTACATTGGAGGAAGAGGAGGAAGGAGGGACTGTAAGCTAAGCCATTCTCATTTAAAATGAGCTGGGCTTGGACTCATCTGGCAACCCCCACAACTCTGCCAGTCTGTAGGTCATGTGAACAGAGAACTGCTGAGCTCAGAAATTTTGCACATGCCATGGCCAAGTCAAGGCACCCGAGTCCCTTCCCAGAGCTGGGCAAGACCAGTCTTTACCAATGACCTGGACAAGGGGACTGAGTGACCTCTCAGCAGGTTTGCAGATGACACCAAGTTGGTTGGTATCCGATGGAGGGTAAGGAGGCTTTGCAGAGGGATCTGGGCAGGCTGGATTGATCAACCCAGGCCAATTGTATGAGGTTCCACAAGGAGAAATTCTGGGTGCTGCTCTTGGGTCACAACAACCCCATGCAGTGCTACAGGCTGGGGGAAGAGTGGCTGTAAAGTTGCCTGGCAGAAAAGGACCTGCTGGCCAGGACTAGGAAAAATTTCTTCACCCAAAGTCATCTATACTTCCTGAAACAGAGGGCACTTTTTTTTCCTTTTTTCTTTCCCCCAATTATCAATCTCAGTAATAATAACTGGACTGAGTCTGCGTGGAGAATATTGACTTTTTTTTCTCAGTTCTCACAGTATTGTCCAGAAGTACAGTAGCACACCCTCAGAAAAAACAGATAACTACTTATCCACTAAATTAAGTCAGCACTGGCATCTGGTTGGTGAATTCCCCTTACTCTGTTGTATCAATGTGGTCCTGTGCGCTGTAGCCATGGAAGGTTCAGCCCAGGCTGCTGCACTGCTCGCCTGCAAAGTTTTCCTTTTTCTCTTTTTACAGTATTGACAAGAGAGTCAATCAGACTGGAGGTCCATCCATCCTAGTATCCTATTATTTACTGTAGCCATCAGTGGGTGCTTGACGATAGAGTGTAGAAAGCAGAGAAGCTACATAGAGGAGTCCTGACATGTCGTTCCAGCCTCCAGCAGTCACTCATAAGAATTAATACCCTTCACAGAGTAGCTGCCAAAAAGTGATGCCATTCAGTAAGCCCAGAGCAGGTGCAGAATGACCTAGTCACAAAGTCTGAAAGACAGGACAAACTGCCCCACTCTGCTTGCTCAGACCCCATCTGAGCAGATTTCAGGAGCTCTTTGCATGAGAATCAGGGATTTTACCTCTTTTCAGTTGAGGATCTCAAGTATTTTTTTCTTATTCTCTATTTTCTTCTCAGCTAGCTACAAGAAAGTTAGTACATGGTTAGTACAATAGTTGGTCCCCATCCACTCTCTCTGTGCCAGTCTTGGGTTTGTAAATCTCTGTCATGTGTTCTATCAGTTATTTCTCTCCTGAACTGAGGAGTCTCATTGCATTCTGTCATTTCTTGCCCAGAACTGGCTCCAGATCAGCCTTTCCTTGGAGCACCATGATGTAGCTGGCAGGGCATGGCCAAACATCCTCAGGTACAGGCTATCAGCAGACATTTCACACTCAAGTCATCCTAAAAGCAGTGTGGACACTTCAATCCCAAGTGTTAAACTAGGCAATAGAAGACAGTATGCAGGTGTCAGCTATCCCACCACATACTCGTATTTCAAAATTTCAAGTTCCCTGCTGTTGAAAAGAGACATCCCTTGTCACAACCCCCTCAGAGAAGGATTATTTTTTTCTTCTGCTTTCAGAGCAAATGTGCCACACTTGGGGTTCCGTTCATGCCTGGAGCCTGAAAGTGCAGCAGCAGTAAAAGTTAATAGAACAAGAGCAGCAAGTACTACAAGGTAATAAACATGCCTGAGTATCTCCCTTTTCCATCAGCAGGGAGCAGACGTATCCATGTGTTGGAGCCCCAAGCTGACATCCTCTGAAGAGTCTCTTGTGCTGGCAGTGTGGGAGTGGGGAAACCCCTTTGTTGAGAAATAATCCTACACATATGGCAAAAAACTTCCTTCCTCCTCTACAATGCAAAATATGATTGTAAGAACCCTCACTGACCGCAGGAACACTTCCAGTATGTATTTCACAAATTCAGAAATCCCCATTAATTAAGGATCTGATATTTCTCATAAAGCCATTAGCAAAAAAAAAAATCCCATGAATTAGGAGATGAGAGGGCCCTAAAATGAGAAAAGACCAGTATTTTCTGCGTGGTTCATGTTCTGAGCTGGTTGTTTCTCCCTGAAACACGTGCTTAGTTTTTCTTTGCCATTTAATCGCCTCTGACACAGTAAAATCAGATCTCGGGCCAGGTCAACTTTGCAACATTGTTTTTAATGTTGGAGAATGTAACAACTGTATGCAATGAGTCCTTGCTCAGCTGGACCCCAAAGATGTTCCAATGGATGCTGCCTGTGCATAGCCAGCTTTTGGCCCTCAGATGTGAAGCAAGCCTCAGATCATTATGGATGCCAAAGGAAAATACTGCTGCAGCCACCACAATGCAGGGGCTGCTGCCTTCAGAGCTGCTCCATTGCTGAAAAGGAAGGAAGTCCATCCCTACAGCACTAGTTCCACATCGCAAACCCACAGCCTGCCAGGTGTCATTTTATGTACAGAGACCAAAGAACACACCAGTGGGTGTGAAACCAGAGACTTTGTAGCAACTTCCCCTCTTGTGAACAAAACCACATTTTCCCGCCTTCCAGAAGGTATCCAGGAAAAGTCCAGAATTGCTATGACACAAGGGCTAGAGACACAATGTCCCCAGGCTGAAACAGCCGGTAGTTCTGCACTGAAATCATGGTCCTACCCAGCCCTGTGACCGTGAGGGAAGCCTAGAGATTGACTCTCTTAAACCACCTTTCTGTATCAGTAAAAGCCCAGTCACAGTTTTCTCAAAGTGAGCATGACTCTGCTTGCCATAGCTTCTTTTAAACCAAAACTGTTACACTTCAATACACATTCTCACTAACATAAGCTGCTTTTGAACTTGGAGGAATGCGCCCGTGCAGCTGTCCCCTTATACAGCTACACTGATAAACCTTCCTGACTTCTACTTGCATATGATGCAGCTTTCAGTATGTTCCTCTCCATCCCCTATTCCATCAGCCACGACTGCTGACCAGACTCATGCTGTGGTGAACACTGTGCTTCGGGGAGAGGTGCCTGAAGAAAGGCTGCCTGAGCTGCCTCGACAACTCCAGCCCTTCAGGTGACATCCAGCCATTGGAAGTTTGGTGCTGCTGTGTGAGAGCTGACAGAGACACCATGCTTACAGGTGCTGAAGATGGAAAATATCTGGAAGCTTGGCAGTTGAAATGGCAGCTACTCCATGCTTAGGGTTGACTTTGGACACCTGTAATGAAATGGATCGAGATTAAAAACTGCTGACCTGGTGCTAGAGCAAGAAGAAATCCTTTTCACTCCTATCATTTTAGGACAGACAATGGATGGTTTTGATAGCACCAATGCCAAGTACTTCCTGGTCTGCCAAGGCCCCAGAGGTGCCAGGGACAGGAGAAAAATCATGTTCCAGTGGATGCTGCCTGTGCACAGACAGCTTTTTGGCCCTACAGATGAGCAAATCTGCAGATCTAAGATCTAAGCAAGAAATAGAAAATGCTGCAGGATTTTTTCTGATCAATATAAATATATATCTTCACATTCTCTCAATGTCAACAGACTGTTTCAGTGATATATCTAACAGAACAATAAAGTTAATGATGAAAATAACAGAAGACTGGCGAGGAAGTTTATAAACACGCTGCAGTGACCTGGAGCTGAGGTGTAGAAAAAAAACATATATCATACTAATTGTTGTTTATCCTCGTGTGTTGGACAAGTAGAATATCTGTGATTTGATAACCCATGATAGAGGCAGCCTATTGAATATGCTTGAGATTCCCTCTGTGCTGTGGGAAAGACTGAAACACAGTAGTAAACTACACGTGAAAGAATCTGTAAAATACAGGTAAGAACATTAGGTTTGATGATCCTCCAGCATGGCCTGAACTCCACAGTGCCTCTGCCCAGGTGCTCCTTCAGGGATTCCCTGGTTGGTGAAGTAACAAAATTAAATATACTCCTTGCATTTCATTCACAGTTTTGTGGTTGTTCCTGTGTTCAGCCTGTACTGTCTCACACAGAAGGGTGAGAAAACTTTAATACTAGACCAAACAATGCTATTCAGGTAAAGGCACTGTGAAGAAACCCATTTTAATGTGGGAACAGCCAGCAACTGCCTCTAGAGCTTCAAACACCTCTTGAGACACCCCAGTAACCCACAAAGGTTGTCTAGGTGCCTGGGATGCCAATCACTGCTCCTGCATGGGTAGTCATGCTTGTCCGTGAGCTTGCGTGCAAGCAAAATGGAAACCAGCATGTAGACGCGGACTGCAACAGGCAGCAAGGCACTAGGACAGGTTTGGCACTTAGCAAACAAAAATTCCCAGTTCACAAACACATCTCAGTCCCATTTGCAAAGGAGAAGCTCTGGGAGAGAGGACTCCTGGATCTCTAGCCCATCCACCCCTTGGTTTTAAATGTTTTCTGTGTAAGAACACAATACATGCCAAACACTGAACAATTTTTTTTCCATTAAGCAGACACACGTTAAGTGGAAACTCCATCATTGCCGTTTACTTTTTCTAATAAGTGGCTTGCATTTGGGAATTACTATTACAAGTTGTCAAATTATGTCCCTCTGTTTTTATTTCAGCAGAAAGCTGGATTTTTGGTTAAACATATTTTAAAAGTTTCCAGTTGAAGGGGTGGAGGCTAGTGAAAAACAGAAAAACACATTTTACCTATTTTGCCCCCAGCCTCCCAGAGGTGATACTGAAGTGGCTATCACCCATTACTGGGCTTAAGAGTTTCCATACGCCCATTTAAGAATCCCTTGAGTTTTTTCAGTCTCCTCAACTCAACCTGTTTGACTTCAGAATTAACTCAGATTAATTTAGGAGTTGGTTTTCCAAGGTGTTGAACACACGCCACTGATTTCAGCTGAAATTCTGAGTGCTCAGCCTTTCCCAATGTCAGATCCCTCCTGTTTAAACGAACAAAAAGCAGATTTGAGGTTTATTAAAGCCAGACCCACATGCTAAAAGGAAGGGTTATTAATTCCCCGAGTTGTTCTGTAAGTTAATATGTCTTTATTAGTTGGCTTTTTTCAACCTAGCAAATGTTGTGGAATAGACTGTTACAAATTACGTAAGTTTTATCTGAACTAGCCTCTAGTAAAACATAACATACCTACTGGAATGGCATTGTTATATGGCACCTTCTGATGAGCAGTCTGGACTAAAACACAGACTTTTTTCTACACTACTGCTAACACACAAAAAGTCTTCTTTCATTTTTTTTCATGAAACTAGTCCCTGGATAAAATTCGTAAGTAGCAAAGACAGTGGTAATTCCTTCGTGTTCAGCATCTCAACCATTTTACACCAGCTCTTGATTTGGTCCTACATTTTCAGAGGAATAGAAAAAGAAGAAAAGATTAGATCACCAAATAATTTAATTTGTTCTTGTTTCATGCCTGGCCAGACACTAGCTTTTTCTCTCCACGGACAAGTAAAAGCAAGAGACACTTTTGTTTCCATGGTTTGGGTAAGAGGGACTGATCAAGGACTTGAATTTTTTTGAGGCCACATAGAATTAGATAGCAGAGACTACATACAGATGGGTGTAAATACCCATCTTATTTCCAAAGGCACCACAGCACTTCTCTTCAGCCCTGGAGACTCATACTATCCCCACTTCCATACAGACTTCACAGACTCCCTCCCCGTATCAATCCAAATACAGGGAGGAAAATGATTAAGTGATATCCAGAATTAGCAAGATTTCACATTAGTTACCAGTTAGCTGTAAATGCAGCAGGAGTACCCCTGATTTCCTTATTAGCTCACAGCACTGCTGTGAGAGCTGATCTGCTGTCCAGCTTTTTACAGATTCTGAAACAGTTCTTGACACATTACTGACTTGGTCTTTCATACTAATCCAGGGCATCTATATCAGAATGAAGTCTTGAGCTTGTATAGGTTTTCTCTGTGAGAAGAGGGATGCTGGGGATGCAGCCCTCAGCCCTCATACCAGCTGTGCTGCCAGCACCAGTCTATGGCAGAAAGCATTAAGTTTTCAGAGCTAAACTATGCATAATCTTAGGACATCAGTACCACACAGCCACCACATCAGCACAGGCCAGAAAATGTCACACAGACATAAAACCAGCTATTTCAAAAAATTTCAAGGGAGGGTGATGGAGCACAAGGTGTCTCTCCATAAATTGCTCTTGAACCTGCAACAACACCTCTGTCAGTCCTACATGAGATCTTCAGCCCTGAGTGCAAGGACAGACATACTGCCTTTCCACTACCACTCCACACCACTGTTTATCGCCCCCCATGCAGAGGCTGCCACCCAGAAATCCTAACACTATTACTAGCCAACTCCTGACAGCCAAACAATGTTTTTGATGGACAAGTTACCTAGTTGTATCTTCAAAGACTGTTTACCACTTGTTGATCATGTTAACTGTCAAAAGAAATTTCTATCCAGGTAACACATCACTGGAGATTTGTCTTTAAGGGAAGTATTACTTCTTTCCTCCACTAAAAAAATCATACCAGTAAACACTTAAAATATACTTGAGCATTGTATTCAGGTATTTGGTGCCTCCATGGAGGTTTTGCTTGGGAAAGGACATAGAAGGAATGTCTTTGATTGAAAATAACCCCTTTCAGTGGTCTACCCAAACTCTCCACAGATTTGGCACAGTTGCAAGGGTGTAAAGGATGTACATATTGCAGTGGCTTTTGCAGTATAAGCAAAATGTGCACATGGGATATATGATACCACCAGCCTTGCACAGTTCCAGCTTGCATTGCATGTATGCAGCAGCAAATTCACGGCAACCTCACCAACATGCAGAAAGCTTCCTGGGAGGTGGCACCTCAGTTTAGTTTTCTCGACTAAACTGTTTGGTGAACAGAGAAACAATGATCCGTAAAGAGAAAAGCTCCTTGCAGAGCCCAGTTACCCACCTGCCAAGCTGATCTAGAAATAGGAGTGTTTCTCAACCTTTACAGAGCACCCTCTAATAATTTACTCTTTACATCCAATATTTTCCCATGTAATTTTTCTGTGATTGCAAGACCATTCTGTGATTTCTCTGTGATTGCAAGTAGCATTCTCACCTCAGCTCTCAGGAGGTGGTTTTCTTCTAAATTTCCCTAAAAACATCCTTTATTTCTCTTTTAACTCCAAATAACAACCAACTAGCTTAAAAGATAGAGCATAACTTAGATTAGGACATCCTATTCACAAATACCCCTTAGGAAGTACCTGTACAGTGCCAAACATTCTGCTGCACACTTCTAGCAGGAAAGCTCATATAAACAGGCTGCAATAATAATTTAATTTATATTCTCGTTTAATTATATACTATCTTTGGTTGGTAAAAATCTGGCCTTTAAAACTGATAGCACATGATAGAGTTTTCCAAATATTATAGGGGCAGAGACTGTGTAAGAAATGAGTAGCAATGCTCCTATTTCCAAGCCAAAGTTATAAAAAATGAATATTAGAGTTTCAAGTTCACCTGACTAGACTTTTATCAGTCATATATTCAGTTTTAGCTAATATTTCTTTCAGAAACCATTGTATCAGCTTAGGTATTCTATGCCCTACATGTATGAAACTCCTTAAAGAAAGGTTTTCCGGCCACCAACATAAAGGAGACATAAATTTTGAAATCCCATTGTGAGCTGCTGATTTCAGCTTTACAGAGCAATCTCCAGACTCTTCAACCACTCTGGTTACACAGAAGGCTTCTCTCATAGATGGACTCTGGTCAAAATTAATCCAAAATGGAAAACTAGAACCAAGAATCTCTCAGACTTTTGGGTACACCAGGCTTATTTTGGGACTTGGTTACAACCAGCCTGGTCTTCTGGGGAACCAGGGCTTATGTAACTGTGTTTGCAGCCAGCCTGCATCAGCAACTTATGGATCCCTTTACCAATTCCAACTCAATTTGAAAGGGAAGTCATAAAGCCAATGCAATTTGGACAATCAACAAATCTAGGGCTGAGTGGATTAACCTATCTACTTGCAGGGGAAAACAAAAGAGACTCCTTTTGTACTCTGAGAGCAGCACACCAGCCAGACAGCACGTGTTCCTGCTTATCCACCAGTCAACTGCAAGCGTCCCTGAAGATGAGCCACAGCCTGGCTGTCTCCTACTCATAGCAGGGCTCAGGGAGTCAAAGGGGAAGAGAAAGTGGATACTGAGTGAAGGAAAAGGAAGAATAAGGCAAGGATCACAAACTCAAAGGAAACCACAGTGTTGGGACTTCACAAACTTAACAACTTGCTTTATAGTGACACAGACAGAATCCCTTCTCATGAGACTTTACCATGCAAACATTTCTCTAATTTCAGTGTATGAAAAGAGCATAACCAAATACATTAACAATATAAGACAAGAGGAAAAAAACAAGTGTACTATGTATTCATTCTTCATCCAAATGTTGGTGCCAAAATAAAAACCACTAGTTATGCACTTCTGTATGATTTAAGTGTATGGTTATACGTGACCAAATCGAAGCAGTTTAAGAAGCTTCTGCCTTTCAGATGAGAAAAAAACCCCTGACTCTAAATAGGCACAGTCCAATCAAAGCCAAAGGAAAACAATCTTATGAAAACAGTGCTTCAGCAGCCCCAGCAATACCAGAAATACTCTCTGTGGAAGGTAACAGTATTTTAAACTTCAGTGATTAAAATAACAACTTAAAACGGCAATTCTGTCCAAGAAAACCTTGAATAGAAAAGCAAAGCTGGTATACAGGTAGGAGGCAATCTTGGAATCTTAGATTAATTGTTTAATGAAAAGCAACTCAAGTTCCATTTTTCTCTGGAGGGCAGAAGAGGAGTTTGCAGTGGTCCAAGCTTCCAAATGTCACCTACCCACAGGAAAAACAATTGCTGCCAAGCACTGGTGCCCACATTTGATTCTTCCTTGTAGCCTGATCACTGCGAGAGTAACACTAGTAAGTCTTCCCTGCCCGTTCCTATAGTAAAATTGAGTCCTCAAAAGCTCTCAATGCTCCTTGGAAGGCTAGCAGTCAGTGCCCGACAACAGAAACAAAACTGGAGTGCATCAGTATTGATCCTCCATTCTACTCTTACCACCTCCATGTAGATCTTCAAATCAAGCATGATAAAAAAACAGCACACATGGAAGAAATTAGCACTTAGAAGCATCACTGACAATCCCCGCACTTCTCTCCATCCTTTCTAATTAACTTCAAATTCCTACTTTATAAAATCCTCCCTGATGTCTGAAAACAGGTATATACTAATAAAGACAGGGGAAAAGAAGTTTTACAGTAATAAAGACAATCATTTTAATCCATGTTAAGAGGTGATAAAGTTACAGCTGGTAGTAGTATTTCTGACAGACCAAGGCAAAGCTGTATTAATAACAGACACATTTGTTTTGTTTCTAAGCCTCATTTCATACAAAGAACATGATTCAGAAAAAAAATGCAAGGTGAATGCAAGCAATCACAAGAGGCCATTCATCATTTTGCCTACATTCTTTTATTAATACATTCACAGAACCACAGCTGTGCTCATTCCATAAGTAGTCCATGGCAGAATGAATAGAGTCTCAAGAAAACACATCTTATAACCACTTGTAGTCTTCTATTTGCAAATTTATTTCATCACCAGAACACCTATCAGCTGCAGCATAGTTAAGAATGTTACCAATACCCACCAAAACATACAGAGATCATACACAAGAATTGCTTGAAGCAGCAATGTTAGTAGCATTGATTAAGCCAGTTGTCAGTAAACACAGACATACAAAAAAGCAGAGTTAATCTTGCACTTTTTATAGAAACAAAATTCTGCCTTTAAATGCTTTTTGTGAAGGAAAAAAAGAAACTGAAAATCAGTTGTTTAGGTTTTTAAATTTTTTTTTTTTTTAATGAAGTCCTGATGAAAATCATTAGCTGAACAATGACAGTATTTCCTAGTTGCAATTTAAATATTGCTCAGAGCCCCATCCAACCTGGTCTTGAACACATCCAGGGATGAAGCATCCACAGCTTCTCTGGACAACCTGTGTCAATGCCTCATGACCTTCACAGTAAAGAATTTTTTCCTAATATTTAATCTAATGTTAGTCTGAAGCCATTCCCTCTTGTCTTGCTACTACAGGCCTTTGTAAATAGCCCTTCTCCATCTTTCTTGTAGGCTCCCTTCAGGCACTGAAATATATACACACACAAATATATATACTGGTGTATATATATATATATATGGAATATATACTGGTATATATACACACACAAATCCTTACTTTCTATAAATACAGTATCAGTTGAACACCAATGTGCTATTCTGTATGCGATACCTCAGATTTTACTGTGGATTAGAAGTTCATGTTTTCTCTCACAAATTCACAACAGAGTCATATAAGAAATTCAGTTATTAACGGAGACATTAACGCTCAATGGCACTAGCAGCAGTAACTCACAAACTGGTATTTTGCCTTGCTTGCCTGCAACAGGGATTTCTACATCAGCTGATCCTCTGTCACTCATGCTGCAACTCTTAAGCATGAAGAGGACTACAGTTCCTATTTCAACTTTGCCTCTGATTTCTCTGCATTTTGAGATTAGTCTCAAACCTTTAGTTCTTATATTGACAGTAATTTTATAGTTAATTATAGAGATTGCAATTTCTTGGGCAGTAGCAGCTGGAACTACGATCCCAAATTTTCTCCAGCTTTTCACGGGATTCCAGGAAAAACTAGATTCATTATTGATGTAGACTAATCTTCACCCTAAAATGTAAAAAGGAAAAAAAAGAAAAAACAGTCAGTCACAGGCACTGTCTCAAAGTTAGCCAGGTTTCAGCTGACAAGAAAGAGAAAAGCTTTTTGAAATTTGTCTATTACATTAAAAAAAACCAAACCTCTGATATAAGTTAAAATAGTCTTTGAAAAGCACTTAACAGAATACTGATTTTTTTACAAACACTTGTCAGATTATGAAAGCAAACTTTGATGGGTGTTTTGTTGTTTTGTTGTTGGTTTTGTTATTTTTTTTATACATTTCAAAACATTCTCAGCTAAGTGACAAGTCAATTAAATGTATCCACTTCACTGTTCAGGATTCTATGCACAAAGCATATAAAGAGACAAGACTTACTGCATGTTTTTCTTATGAAGCTGCCACTATCTAGACATCCTTGAGTTACATTCCCCAAAAGGATTAGTGTAACTGTACAGTGCTTACTCCATCATCATCGAGTCTCACTACACTTAACTGTAATTACAGTTCTGGTGTTGTAAACACCAAATAGTACAGATGTTTTTTCCTGGAGACTGCATAGTTTCCAAGAGATACCTACCTTTAGCTGGGCAAATGGCTCTGGCTGAGCATTCGATTTCCATGGTAGTTAGGAAAATGAAGTATTTCCAGTCTTTTCCAGTATTTCCTTCCTTCAGTACTTGTGAGAGAGAACCAGCTGTGCTCACTAACTGCAGCAGACATGTGAGAAAGGCTGTACCCATTTTACACAAGGAGAGGATAAGACTATACCATCCTCCCTTATTTAGGGGACTAGATGAGACTCCTAGTCAGAAGGCCTGGTTGTATCACTTCTAGGAGCCACATCAATGCAGATGAAGACTGTAAGCATTAGAGTAGCAAACAAACATGAATCACAAACATTTGTTAGTTTTCAAGGGGAACTGCTAAACTTCAAGCTCTAAAATGAAGGGCTGCTGGAGATCCAGCTAAGGCCAAAAAATTTATAACACAGCACGATCTGTCTATTGATGGAAGCCATGGAACTTTAATGATTGCTGCTGGGAATCCTACATTTTCTAATAAACTACAGCATCTACAGCAGATTGAAAAACTACAGTTAGAGCCTGCAACTATGTGTCTCATATTTTTGCTTGGAGGACAAACAACAAAACCACTTAATATGATGTAGGCTGTAACATGCCTCCTGTCCACCTACATGAAGTACAAAAAAACTGTTAGAACATGGATCCCGCTATCTGTGCCACAGAGCTGGACTCAGGCTTGCCAAACACAATCCTGTAATGTCAACTGCCGATTAAGCCAAGAAGCAGAAGCCACCATGATGGGGAACAGAAAAAAATTGTTGCCCATGACAATGAGAAATACTGACTCACCGTTTCCTTCAGAAAATAAAACTTTCTGGTGAGAGGCTTCTTGTTTGGTATCACAGAAAGTGAAACACAGAAAGAGGGAAGAAAGCAAACAGGGTATTTCTGGCTAGCTCAGAGCTGAGTCCATCACATTACCTAGTGCTGAGCAGACCTGTTCTTGTTATGAACTGAAACTTCTGTGCATGTTTTCTGCATTCCTGATTCAGAAAGACACTTAAGTATACACATAACATTTGAAATATATGTTTAATTACAATACACTGTTTACATCTGAAAGTACACTGTAAGACTAACTCTAGCCCAAAGTAATACATTATACTTCTGTTGTGATCATGTTACAAAATCCAACTACAAGATTCACAGGGTATAGTTGTGAACATCTGGCCTAGGATTTTGCTTCCTCCAGAAAATGGACATACAAGCATACAATATAGACAAAAATCCCCAAACTTATGTGCTGGCTTTATTGCTATCCTTCAGGACAAACTGCAGTTCCAAACTTCAAATACATGGGGTGGATGACCAGCATGGGGCAGGGCGTGGACAACACAACCTGAACCTTCATATCCTCCCCATCTCTACTTCAGTATTACTTAACCTTTCATAATAGTTTCCTGTATCTGCGCAACATTTATAGCAATTTTTACTAAGTGCATGCTTGGAGGGTCTAAAAAATAAACTTAAAACCATACCTTAGGGTAAAATATAAAAGTGCTTAGAATGGAATTCTGAAAACAATTGTTCTGTACACTGAAATTATTTTCAGTGCTTTCAACTCATCTTGAATTGAGGTAACGCTAAAAAGACCCAATTAGTTCAATAAAAAGAAGGCAATATTCAGTCTAGCGAAGTCATTCATTATAATATTTATTCTACAAAACAATGAAGAAAACATAAGATTAAAAAATGTTCCATGCATTTCATAAAATACAGAGAACGACATTGCCATAAACAAAACAGACTAAGCAAGCCAAATCCCCACTGAAAATCCAGACAGCTCCACTCTCCACATTACATCATATAAATACAAAAAGCACATTCAGGAGAAAGAGCAGTCTGAAGAAAGTGGCAGGTTATCTGTAAATAACCGGGATGAGTAAATCAGCCCATGACAGTTTTGCCATTACCTTTCTTATTATAAAACTGATGCCACTTGGTTTCCTTGCTACCAGTTCTTGGCATTATCTTTGGCTGGGAAACTGGGACAACACAGCAGAACTCATTTTAAGTTGCTGTCCGGGAAAGTACTAGGGCCCAAAATGTAGGTAGCTACAGAAAGACAGCAGGGCCCAACAGATGAAAGGGAATGGCTGGAAGCAAGATGCAGAGACATGCTTTGACTATCTTACCAGAAGCATGGCAGATAGAAAATATATTCAGTGAAAGAAGTATGGGCAGAAGCAGGAAATATATCTAGTACCTCTCTTTAAGAATCCCTACCACATATAAGACATGCTGCATTACAGAAGGATGCTGAGAGCAACATCTTCATTTAGGTTACAAATTACATTGCTATAAACCTTCTTACTGAAAGCTTTTGATCCAGTTCCCTCTCCTTGACCTACAGTACTCTGCTGGGCTTTAGCAAAGTTGTTACGAGATCCTTCTCTTGCTTTTACTTTACAGAACCTCCCAGACTCCCACATAACTACCAAAATCAGCCTAATTCTGGGCTCTGATATAAAAGCAGCCCCCATTTCATACTGGAAATTCCCAAAAGTTGCCATAGCTGTATTTGGGGAGGATGGTGTAGCAAGAGAAAGAACAATGCTCCATTTACACAAACACCTGCTACCCTAAAAGCCCCACTCCACACAGCCTTAGGAACACCATCAAAGAGTTTCATGTGGGGAGGAGCAAAGAGAAGACAGTGGACTGGGATCCTTGCCCCTGCATCTGGGGATGCATCCACTTCTCAGAACAGCACTCTTCTGCGAGCTACCAAGGTATCTCTGCTGCAGTGTGGAAGATTCTGCATTGGCCTCCTGTGAATGATGCACCACAGTGGAAGACTGTTATGGTTAAAAATGTGATTTTCATGTTGATTCTTTCAAACATAAAGCTAGGAATTCCTATTTTTTAAAAAAATTCAGTAGAGTGTAATCTAGCCTGTAGCATGAAATATTACAAAATTTGAAGTAGTAAGATATCAAATTGCCCATGCTACATCTTAACTCCCTCCCTCTGCATATACATATCAGGAATATGCTTTATATCACATGATCTTTTCACCTTCCGATTCCCAGAATAACCTTATTTCATTCCCTGGACAAGCACAAATGAGTCAGAAAGAAGACACCGTAGGAAATCCCAAGTCCAGCATTTCTCACTTCTGAGTGCTTACAGCTAGAATACTGGTTTTTTTGATAGAGTTTTTAAAATTCAATTATGTTTTATGTGCTCCATTTACCTTGCATTAAGAAAAGAGAAAATGCTGTAAAAGATTAAGGTTCAGGTCTTCATCAGCCTGAGTGAAACACAAAGATTGTGAGCCTTCTTTTAAAATAACTGCCCAATTTCCTATCTAGTGTAGTATCTGTGTTGTCCATGTAAACATTACACAGAGTCTTTGTACCACCCACAAAGCTCTTTACTTCAATCAACTTATTTCTGCCCAAAAGCACATCTTTATGTTTCTTCCTATACCATAGCCATCCTCCTACACCACAAAAGATGTAAAAAAACCAGGAATTAAGCATAGGCTGGATACTTACAGGGATTGCTGCTGTTTGCTTCTGTCTTCCCAGCCTTAGCAAGTTTGCTTGAGTTCTGCTGTGCTTTGCCTTGCTCCTCTCCAGTTAGCAGGGCTTTTATTTCAGAGGGGATTTTCCCTTGGTCCATCGCCATGCACCACTGTTTGTACTGAAATATGCAAACACATTAGGCGTTAGCAAACTGCCAGGATCACGTCAGCAGACAAAAAAGAGCTCTAATCTTTACCTTCTGGTATATTCATTTAAAATCTGAATTTACTGAGCTGAAGCCTCTTATGAAACTGCAGAGCACTAATGAGCTAAGCATGTGTCCATGGTTGCACACCTGGCCTCAGCAAATCCTGTTTCAATCAATAAACTGCTACTCAGTGGCCATACTAGACAGAATATTGTAATTATTAAACAAAATGGAACACTTCGTGCAATTTCTTGCTGCTGACATGCAAGAATACCGTTCCAGTTCACGGCCTATTGAAAACAAATATTTCACATGACTGTGTAGCTGATGGGCTATTAAGAGGTCCTTTCTGATTGTGCAAGGCACAGTTGCAGCACATGTGCCTTATTCCTAGCTCCCTCATCTTAAATTCTTCACTGCCAAACCCAGAAGCACACCAAAAAACTGTGGACAGCTGGCTGACTTTTCACCTGATGCTAAACCTATTCACTTGTGCTGATTAGCCCTGCCTACTCTAACAAACCTAAAGTCAGGACAACGTGATATCCTCAGCTCCAGTGAAATTTCAGTAGCATCTCAATATCACTGAGGAGCTACGTCTGATTTCCAAATGAAACATTCTCTTTGGTTAACGCTGCTTATTTGGCCAAGACACCCATCTTGCATATTCTGGAAAACAGGACAGCTGTGAAACCATCTGCACAGAGAGCACGCTGCAAGATTCAACTTCCCTAACAGAAAAGAAATGACACACTGTGGATGTATGTTCCCCCTTGATATATTAACACATCTCTTTCCACCATCCACCTGTTTCTACATCTGTCAAAGGCTATTCAAAACAAGTATTTCAAAGACAACAGATTCAAATGCAATGGCACTTTCTTTGTTTGCTTCCTGTTCAAAACCAGCAGATAACTTGTGACATGAAATTCATATTCTACACACTGAATTAGGTAAACAGCTGGATGCATCTGATGTTTTGATACCTTCTGGCTAGCAAATGCCACTGTCAGTCACTGTGATTTTGAGAAAAAATGTTCATGAGCACAGGTCCCAAATAATATTGAGGATTAGGTTAAATGATAGTTTCTTACCATTTCAAGCTCTTCTCTGAGAGCGCAGATGGCTCGCTCTCTGCTTGAAACCAGTTCCTCCAGGTACTGGTACCTCAGCTTCTTCCTGGCTCTGCACTCTCTTGCACTCTGACGACTTCTTTCAAGTTTTGCCTTCAAATCTATTTTGGCCGGTTTACGACCTCGTTTGCCTGGTTTCTTTATCTTGCCTCCAACCACCTGGAAAGGAAGGGCACAATAAAGATCCTGTTCGGCAAAGATAATGCTGTAACCATGTGATTGCGACTACTCAGTGTCTCAAGTATAAAATCTTGCAAATACATTCACTGATTCTGGAACAACAGAGGAAATAAGAATGCTGATGTATGAAGTTTTCAGTAATGGCATTAAAAACAAAATGGAGTGATATAATTTCATAGTGAAGTAAGTGCTTAAGCAGTCCTGTTGTAAATGCTACTAATGTGATTTGGAGGTCCACAAGATGGCTGAGGTTGGCAAGGACCTCTGGAGGTCATCTGGATCAACCACTCCAGCTCAAGCAGGGCCAGCTGGGGCTAGCTGCCCAGGCCTATGTCCAGATGACTTTTAAATATCTCCAAGAAGGGAGACTCCACAATCCCTCTGGGCTACCCATGCCAGTGCTTGGTCACCCTCATAGTAAAAAAACCCAAACATTTCCTGATGTGCAGATGGACCCTCCTGTGTTGCAATTTGTACCCACTGCCTCTGGTCCCACTTGTGGTGGGATGTTGAAGCACTGAAGAAAGCCTGCCTCCACCTCCTTTATACCCTCCTTTTCAGGTATTTGTACACACTGATGAGATCCCCTGAGCCTTCTCCTCTCCAGGACAGATGGTCATGGCCTTTTCAGCCTTTCCTCCCAAGAAAGATGCTCCAGTCCCTTCATCACCTTAAAGGCTTTTTGCTGGACTCTCTCCAGCATCTCCATTTCTCTCTTGTACCAGGGAGGCCAGAACTGGACATGCTACTTCAGATATCTAGGAGGGTATCTGGGACATTGAGGAGGCATAGTCAACTTGTAGTGAAATTGGTTAAATACCACCAACAACTCATGCTCTAGTACTTGCCAGAAATTTTAGAAAAATTGTATTATCTAGAAATATTATAGTATCCAGTTTAATGTTTTATTTTCCAAAAAAAAAAATATAAGCAATATAATCCAAAACTTAGTTTTGCTGCAATCAACACTTTCAGCCTACTCTAAAGATGAAGCTTGTCAGAATTACTCACTAGCCATGGCTTATTCAGGCCATGTTTCTTTGGGAGGAATCTTCTCAGGAGTTTGAGTCCTACCTCTGCTGCCTCTATTCCACCAGTACCGAACCACTCTAATCATGATTGCCTTAAAAACATTATTACAGAGCCTGGTGTGAGTCTCCTCACACAACCTATCAATGTTCAACTCTCCCTGTACCTAATTTAGATCTCCCTTCCAGAAACAGAACTCCCTAGTTTCTTCCTCTATAGAATGGAGATTTTGCAATCATTTCCCCCTCCTCTTTGTGGCTCCTTTTTAATAGGTCTGAAAGCTTCTCTTGCTACAATTACAATAATCTTTTTAAAAAAAGGAATAGTTTCCTCTGTGTTTACTTTATGCTTCCCCACCCAAATATTTTACTCTTAACATGGGAGCATGGCACAAGAAACTTAAATAGGGTCTGAAGATTACTTCACTGGTCATTGGGTAGGATCACCCTGTAAGCATTACATCAGCCACACACCCCAGCTCCCCTCTGAAGGGAGGATTTCTCTTTATTTGCATTCTGACCACACTGTTTGAATGAAGGGAGTGTGGAGAAACACACCTAACACACATACCTGCATAGGAGAATTTCACTGCTGCTTAGTACTTCAGCATACTGTATAGAGATGGAACTTTTTCTAATAGGCAGTGTTCAAAACATCATAGTTCATCATAAAAAAAAGGCACTTTTACTGTGTAATGCTACAAAATAAGTAATTTTCAATATTCAAAGAAGTCACTTGTTCTACAAACTTAGCAGGCTGTAATAAAAACTATAACACAGTGAACTGATGTGCTAGAATGAAGAGAGAAAAAAAGGATTATACAATTGAGCCTATTCTTTCTTTGGAAAGTGAGACAACAATCACATGCCAACATAATCCTATCCTCTCTGTATTGCCTCTCCTCATTTATTCAGGAGTAGCTGCCTACCATAAGCAAATGAAGGAACAGAAAGTACTTAATGGACATCTACGATAATGAAACAAACACAATACATTCAGAAGAGCAAAGGAAAAAAATAAAGCTCTTATACACTTTAACTGCTGAATACAGTTTGAATAATCCACTCACTCCACCAAGGTGCTCTCCTTTATGATTTTCTAGTTCAGAAAATCTAGTCTAGTTCAAAGTAGGATAAAACTAACCATCCATGGCCAAGGCAGGGGGAAGAAGCTTCGAAGAAAGGAAAGAGACTGCCCCCTTACAGGCATGTCAAGTGCAGCTCTGTACTCTCATGGAAACACACTCATAGGTATGTGTGGTATGCTCTATATTCCCAGCTCAGCTGGAGGTAAAAATTCACACTCTTACAGTTTGGGCTGTAGGCACCAACAATTTGCTATCTATTTGCGAATTTTAAATTGGAAGATTTCTGGATATTACATTATACACTACAATCAAAGTACTTCAGTTCTTGAAGACTTTCAGCACCTGAGGCTTTTCTGTGCCAATGCAAGGTAGTTCAAAGTAAATCTTTGCATTCAAGAGCTAGATAAGGTCTTGTAGAGAGGTACACTCCAGCTCTCTTAAAAAACCTTTGCCACTGAGTTCTGATCCTCTAGAACTAGAGTGAGCTAGCTTTTAAGGCTGGAGCCCCAGCACACCCCACACTGTTGTATGAACAAAACAACTCGAGTCTTAGTGCAACACAAAAGCAGTCACAGCCGTGCCCTTTCACCACAATGTCAAGCAGGTGAATAGTTCCCACTATGCTGCTTCTCACACACAGCAAGTTAAAGACTGCTTAGCAAATTGCAAATGCATCCTGGATCCACTTTTACCTTGCCTTCCCTTTAGTCACTCCAGAGAGCTTTATACAGATAGGTGTACTAATTGCTGTCTCTCCAAGATCTCTTACCACTGCAGTAATCCTGCACACAAGCTCTCTTATGGCAGGAAAAAGGCTTGTACCTCTTGGGTTTTTGACACTAACAATCTCATTTCACACCATCCCTAAAGAAATCCTACTGTCTTTATAGCTCCTGGACTTCACCATATAATTAAGCATCAACCTGCGAAGTTGGTTTGGTAAGCCATTTCATCAAATCCTGCATCATCATCACTTTTCCCTCACCAATATTTAAAAGCTCCTGCTGTAACCTTAAGCAACCCAGCTGGGGAAAAAAAGGCCTGGGAAATCCTTTGCCACCGTCCAACGTTACCCTATCCCCCTGGCTTCCAAGTCATGTTTGCCTACTCAATTGCTATGCTGATGTGACAGAAAGAAGACAAAGCAGAAGTGATAGTTGATGTTGAACATGGCAACAGACCAAGAAACAAGCAGGCAAACATTTTTTGTCCCTTTGTATTCCTCTGGAGTTTATAAAGGGAGGTGATCTATTAGCATTCAGCAGTAGGAATTTGGGTTTTTTTTACGGAGTCATGAGTCATAAGCAATCAAGACCCAGAACAACATCAATTATAAAATTTGATACAGAAATATTAGTAATGACATGCATTAGTTAGATACACAACCAAGTTCCACTTCAGTTCACTCAGACTTCAGAAAATGGAAAAACGTAATTCTTTCCCCAAGGCACATGGTATGATTCTTGGGGTGTCCTGCACAGGGTCAGGAGTTGGACTGGATGATCCTGATGGGTCCTTTCCAACTCGGCATATTCTATGATTCTAAGATTTTGTTTTTAATACAGTACCTAGATCATAACCTCATTCTTATCTGCCATAAGTGTTCAACCAAAGCTATTTGACCTGGAATTGGAAATAGCTGCAATTACTTGACCTGACATAGAAAATCCCTCACATTTCTGGATATTTTTATTAGAAGGATGCAGCAGCTAAAAAAACACTTCCAGAATGCCTGATGGAGAGTCCTCCTTAGTAAGGAGATGCACACATAACACAGTTACTAGCACACAACCCTGAGGAACTGAGCCCCTCGGATAGAAGATTTTGATAAAGCGGCCTCATTGTGACATCTGCAGGTTTTAAACAATTTGGCAGATTAAAACAACACTATCTGAAGTGCTGAAGCAATGCTGATCACATTGACCAGTTCAGCATTTTCCAGCAGCTCGGAGTTCGTTCACCAATAAACAAGCAGTTCCATCAAACAGTAGTTGAGAGCCAGCTCAAAGAATCATCTTAAGTGGACTCTTCATTGCATTAGCAGCCGAAGGTACAGATCTGCAGAATTTAACTTAACATGGAGCTGATGACCATATACAGAATTTATATAGAATTGTAAAAATTACTAGTAAGAAATAAAATAAGTGCTGCATTACAGTAGAGGGGAGAGGAATCTATGCATGCTTGCAAACATTTTCTCAAAATCAGAAAGCAAATGAAGTTAGTCACAAGTTTGCTAATAAAGACAAAGTTTTCTGATCTTTCAATTCAAAGCATACCATTCACAGCAGCAGTATAAAACCCAGTTGGAAACTATGCTTGTTATTCCTCCATTGCATGACATTTTATATGCTTAACATAGATTTAACTTTCACTAGCAGACAAAATGCTTCCCATAACGATCCAAAAATGTAAGATCTACTTAGTGAGCAAACACTGTATGTCTTAAGCAGATGTGTCAATAGACATCTATCTTAAAACCCTAATGGTACAAAGTGATTAACGTACTAAGAATGTAATCTTTAGCACAAATGCATCAAGATTGTCTTTGCTGCAATGTCTATTTAAAAAAGCATAAGCTAGGAATAAATACCAAGTGTTTTTATAAGGTGTTACACAGGCACCCAGAAGTCAAGACGGGTAAGCATTAAGGTTCAGGGCGGCAATCACCCAGACATGACCTTCCTGCTCAAGAGGTGAGAGTCCTCCTCTTCCGCCAAGGAAGGACCTACAGCCTCACACACTGAAGTATGTCCACCAACGTGCCATGCACATTCTGCCAGTTCACACTAACAGAAGCCAGGCACTTCTTTAAACCTGTCTCTGTTAGAGCTCAGAACAGACACAGGCCAGCTAACTCTACCACGTATATCCTCCTAGTTCAGTGCAACAATGAAATAAAACTGTTCTAGCTATTTCATAGGGTTTAAGCTCATCCATTTTAGCCATTCATTGAAAATACGATCAGATGTGTCATCTGAGCAAAGCTGAGCAGCACCTTCTTAAAACATTTAATGACTTAAAATTGCTCATATAAAATTATAACCAAAGCCAAAAATTAGGTTTTATATTGCCAAGTAAGCAGCTGTGAGAACGCTTTATATTTAGATATGATCCTGCATGGAAAACTTCTCCAGCACATTGCAAATCTACATATTCTGAAAAAGCCCTGACGGGTGAAAACTTAGCAGCCCATCTCCTTAACAACTGAGGTCACTAGCTCTCAGTCCCTGCTGTGGCATTCAAAGCATTACCCAGAGTAGATTCCAGAACTGCCTGGGAGACCACTTTCTCTGTGATCCTTGTCACACACAACAGCAAGGGTGACAGGCAGACACCTGCTGTAAGACATCTCATGGATGAAGACTCTCTATTTTAAGCACAAGATTTCACATCTGCCTTGCTCCCACACTTCCTCCAAGGGACATCTGTATCCCCATAATTATGACTCAGGACCAGACAGGACTGAGTATTTGATGTTTCAAAGGTAGGCTTGTAGAAAGCAACGCAACTCGCTGTGAGCAGCCTTCTGCAGTGGACCTTCCCCTGCTCTAATACTGCCTTAAAATGGAAAGGCTGTATGAACACCAGAACGAGGCATCAACAGATGCTCAATTCATAAATGTAAATGCCCCATATAAACAGTTTATCTGAGGGCCTGCTTTTTCAACCTCAGAGAACACCTAAAAACACCCTCAGCTTTACCTACTTAAGGTTTTTCTTTCACTTTACAGATTTCAAGTTTGTGGAAGTTTAGAAAAAGTCAGACTTCAAGACCAACATCCTTGCCCAAGTCCCTGGAACCAGCCTGATGAAGAGCAAACAATCTGAGCTGGAGACCTGGCTTTAAACAGTGACTGCCTCTTTTACAAGACTAAAGGAATTTGCTTCTTCATTTAGAGGATGCAGCAATTTATTCGCAAGCAAAAGAAAGCAAACAACCAAGAGCCAATCCCTTCAAAGTTGAAAAACTGACCTGGAACTAAAAATGCATGAAAATGAGATCTGCTCTCTCAAAAATCTGAAGAATGGACTATTGTCGTCAGAACTGTGTAACAGAAGGTTTTCCTAAGCCTTCCTTTGTATATCCAACACATATAAGTATCTACCTTGAACTAACAAGGCATTTAAAAAAACTGTTAGGTGCATTTAACTGAATTTTCATTCCCCTTCAAAAAATTAATCAGTTACTACATTCCACTGCTAATATTAAGAACGATGTACTATACATTTTTTTCCTCCCTCAATCCCACTTTAAATTAAAAATAACATTTGAAATATATTTGTCTCCAAAATGCACTTTTTTCTTAAAACTCAATCTAATCATTGACATTTTGGTTCAGTTCAGTTTATTTTTGAAGAAAAATACATTTATCTAAACTTTTTGAAAATTAAAGCTAGCTTTTCCATAAGCAAGGCAAGGATATTTGTAACAACAGAGGGCAACCCCAACCTTTTTTGGTAGTGGTTTGGTTTTTGTTTGCTTGTTTTTAATTTCACTGGAACAAAAAAAGTGATCTGATGTTAAAACCTTTTTTTATTTCTCATTTCTAGCTATAAACTGAAAAGTTAATTACCCACGTAAGTATTGCCAGTGCATTCCCTACAAAAACTTCTGTAATTAATATAAAATGCAGTTAGCTATATGAAATTTTATTTTAATGGTTACCAACTAGAGTTATCAGCTAATAAAAATATGCAAAATACTTCTTACCCTAGTTTAAACTCTCTGTTTCCCAATGTATATAATAAATACATAATAAGTTATATGTAGTCTTCCAAACTAACCAAGTAATTTCGCCTAAAGGTTGAAACTACTATAAGAGTTCCTCCTTTTTCCTGTGTCTGAATACTTCAGAGGTGCACAAGTGTTGTTTTAAGAGGAATTAATTGCCAAGGAACAGCTTCATCACTAAACTCTTTCCCTTACACAATCAATAGCTCAAACCACAGCAAGAGAGACCAGTACCTGAACAAGCCTTAGTTTCAAAGAAGGTCTACAGAAGAAAAGAAGGTCATATTTTGGGTTTGGTTTGGGGCTTTTTTTGTGGGCATAATTTAAGATCATCCTTCAGAACTGAAACATGAAGTTTATCTAGATCTGATGTTCAGCTATTCTCTCTTTCTTACTATTTCTTTCCAATTAAAGGAATATGTTAACAAGAACCATTTTTCTAATGCTCTCCTAAACCAGACAAGGCTAAATTAAAGTGTACCATGAATTAGGGAAAACAGTACAGCATGCAAGCCCAATCCTAAATTATTTATGTCACACAAACAAAGGAAAACACTGAACTTGGGTTCAGGCAGCTACAGAATGGTTACTTCACTACTAATGAAATTTAGTTACTTCTGTTCTCACAAAGAAATTCCTTTCATAGTTGTTCAGTTCACAGAGAAGACTCCAATTAGGCAGGCGAACCCCCTCAATAAGGAGGAAAGCATGACTCAGTGGAATTTTTAGGAGATTTCAAGGACACGCTGGCTCAAGCTGTAGGACCGCAACGGCTACAAAATGAGGTATAAATACTGCTTACCCCATCCTGACACAGCACCCTACAATGACAAGAGCCCTCCCAAGACAAATGGCATCTCTTGGATGGAAGTCACCAAACCCTCAGGGCAACCTGCAGTCTCCCGACTTGCCCTAGCCCATGTCTGGAGCTTTAAGGAAACTCCTGAAGTAGCATCAAAGAGCTGCAAGCAAAGGAAACGAAGGGGCAACCCCTCCTTCCTGGCGGCTGCAGCGACCAGAGCCCTTCGAGAGATTTCAGCAGGCTCCCTGCACCACGAGCCTCGCCGGCTGACCTCAGCTCCAAGGCGGGCCCCGCAGGCCCTTACCTTGCTGTCATCCATGTGTGCCGCCACGAGTCCGCCGCGCCGCAGCCCGAGCCCGGCAGAACCGCCCGCAGCCCCGGCGGACAGACAGCTAACGCTCAGGACACCTCGGGACCAACCGCCGCCATCACTCGCAGCCCCGTTTGTTTATAGCTGACGGGCGCCGGCAGAGCGATGCGCGCTGGGAAGTGTAGTCTAGCCCGGCCCCGCCGCCTTTGGCCGCTGCTCCGGTACGGGCGAGAAGAGCTACAACTCCCAGCAGGCCCAGCGCGGGAGAGACGCGGTGATTGGCCCTCGCCTGTCTAAGCGGGGGAACTACATTTGCCAGGAGGCCCCGCAACAGCTTAATTTGTTGCTTCGTCAGTTTTTGATCTTTTTTCTAATGCGCCGTCCCACGGCGGCTCATCGACCATTTCAGTGGCTCTTTAACGATGACCAGGGGCTGGTGGGGGCTGCCCGTCCGACCCTGCGCACGGACTCTCGAGCTCTGAGCCCTAATTCGAACCCCAGTCTTGGCTGCTCCTGCTGTGACCGCCACCAGTGCCTCTGTGTCCCTCGTGTCCCCGCCGGCAACTCTGCCCTCACCAGCCCCCGGTCAGCGTTACAGAGCCATGGACTTGCCAGCTGAGCAGCCGTGTAATGGCTTGAGCATTACGTAAACAAAAAAATCCCAACCACAAAACAACAAATTAAGTTTTCTGCTATTGTTTGCCTTGCTTTACCCTAAGAGTTCCCGAAGACAGAACCAAGTCTTCCAAGCCACCTGGACATTGCATGAGTTCCTCAGTTATCCCAAGGCTGAAGCAGTCCTTGTAATCCTTTGAGAATACGCAGGTTCCTCTCATTTTCCTATCCACACATGGCAGAGAATGTTAATATTGAATGTCTGATGCAAAGCCAAGCCATGCATCATCCTGTGACTGTCCTTCTCCCCCCCCCCCACCCCAAGTCCCTTGAAATTAGGCTTCTGCTTGCTCGAAAGACACATGTAGCCCGGTGAACAATTTTGTAAACATGGTCAATGTTTCACGTTGGCAGTGAAACCTGAAGCTAGGCATGTTTCATGTTGCTGCATGTTTCTTTTTATTCATGCAACTCTATTCACAGGAGTTTCCCATGACTTAATCTCTCTTATATGCAATTGTTAGGGCTAAAGGCTTTGTCATGGGATTTTCCCCCTGAATCACAGACCTTCCTCTTGGAAGGATATGCTTTCTAGATGGCAGAGACAAAGCACTTTCAGAAACTTTTTTTCTCTGTAAGCTTGTATGCTTTTTCAGTTGTCAAAGACAAGGCAGTTTGCTCACTTTGTATTTGCCTGTCCGAAAACAATGAATCAGTTCTGGCAACTCCCCTCTGAAATAATAGTAATAAAAAAGCAGGGATGATCAGTATGTTAAGCAGGAGGCGTCAGCTAATAAAGTAGCAGGAATAGCTCACTATCAGCTTGCCTAGGTTTGCTCCTGTGATCCCTCCCTATCTTTGCCTTCAAATTCTTCAAGAAGGTGCTGTGGTGCCTCATACCGCCTTTGGCACTATCCTGGGGCCATAAACCTAGTTTTAAAAGTCAGTCGGGTGTTTCCCTGGTGAAGGGAAATATTGAGTGGCAAATAGCCAACATAGCTCACTTAGGCAACCCTCTGTTGCAACATGAGTGGAGGAAGGAGATTAGCCAGAGCCCTGATGCTGATTCAGAAAGACTCCAATCCTTTCAACCAGCAAATGAAAGTTATAGCAGCATCTTTTCTTTCCACTAGATTATCCCACACAACTCCTTCTGCTTTGTATCACTTACGAAGCAGAGCTCTCAGCTTCAAACCAGGATAAGCACAAGTTCCCTGCCTAAGCACTTAAGAGCTTCCATATTTTAGCACAACAACTCAAAATAGGCATTTCAGTCTGCTTTTCTACTATGGTTACACTGTCCCCCTGGATGAATATGGACATGCAAGTTGAGTGGGAGTCTGTCAGAAAGAACAATTGTGCATGAAACTAGATATTATATATGTGCACATATATATAGCACGTAAGATTATGACATTTAAAACTGATTTCAACAGCTAGAAGAAGTACTTCTTTACACAGCATATAGTGAACTCTTGGAGTTTACCGCCAACAGGACACTGTAAGGCAGAGAGTACAGCAAGTTCAAAAAAGGATTAGATATGTTTATGTCTCATAAAGAGGTACCAAGGGGATGTATTCTCCATCGTCCCTAATCTAACTGGGATACTGGGGACGTATGAGAGGAACAGATGTACAAGAGAGCAGAAAAAGGTCCAGTTCACATATCCTCCCTAGAAAGTGTCTCCTCTTAAGGACCAATAGTCTGACTCAGCAGGTCTTTTTTTGTTGTTATTAGGTCACCATTTTGACCCCCAAAGACTCACAAATTATAAGATTTTTAAGTAAAACTTCCTTGCTTAAAGGCAGATGACCAACTCATCCTCCCTAACTGCAGGTTACTGTTTTTCCTAGTAAGTGATCATTCCTAAGTGATTCTCTGTGACATCCTCATGGTTTTATTGCTAACCCATAGTGATGTACACCAAGGAAATACTGTCTTGTATTGAACCCAGTGTCACAAATCGTCTTATGCAATATCTATTGGCAGGTTCTTGCTGAAAATTAGTTATATTTATTAAAAGAAGGGTTGTGTTTCTGAGATCCAGGGAGTCTCTGAAGTATATAGATAAAGTGGGTTCAGGCAGTACAGTGGCAATCAGAGTATAGTTTAAACATCACTGCTTATGTCAGTGTGACTTAAAAAGATACATAACTCACAGGGTGATTTTGCACAATGTGCTCGTATTTGTAGTGATGTCAATTTGTAGTGATGTCAAATAAACACCCTAAGAGAGTGTTTATTTTCTCTAGAATTTGGGCAATTAAAAATCTGTTCCTCTGAGAGCCTGCCTGAAATAAATCTTGCAATGTTTTGGTATAAAGGCTCAGCATTTTACTGAAATTGCTCCACTGTACATTTATGGAGTCTTTAGAGATTCAGAGCCTTTGAGATTAGTTCATTTATGGAAATAAAGGCAAAGATTAAGAAATTTTCCTGTCAGTTTTCCAAATGTACTGAGATGCTAATTGCTTTAATAGAGCTACTAACTCATTTGCCATGGGGCAAATACTGCATGAACAGCTTGTCTTTCAGTCCCTTGGGATTTTGGAGGTCTTCTTGTATAACTAATAGAGAAATAGCAATTTTCTACATCCTTTAATCTGAAACCCAAGAAACATTTCTGGAAATACAAGAAATTCTCTTCTTTCAGTTCATAGAGTCTGCTGATACTGAGAGAGAGAACATCTTTAACTTTTCATTTATACTTATCAGTAAAAGTATTCATCAGCAAGGAGTGAAAAAAAATGTTTATTTACATAATATTCTATATCTTTTTTTTTGAAAAAAAAATAACTATGGTAAAAGTATACCAGTTTATTGGTTTGGATTTTTTTTTTTCATTAGAGTGATCAGCTATATATTCTAAAGCTCTGGAAGACCTGGTAAACACATGAACAGCACATGCTACAAGTACATTGATTGATCACCTCCATTGGTGATGATTAGAAGAAAACTCTATTAAAAAAAAAAAAGCTCTTCGAAAGTTGGCTTTTAAATCTAATCAGTGTTTGAAGGAAGCACAGCACATTGGAAACCTGGTTTGCGACTATTTCCTATGCACAGTATAATTAAATGTTGATAAGGGCGTTACTCTCATATTTGCTAAATGTTCTACTTTGTGACAAGATGAGGGCCTTCTGTAGTTGCAAATGCTTGAAGTGAGATCTACAAGGGGAGTTCTTCCTGTTTAGCTATTGCAAATGTACTTCTAAAGTAAAATGGACTCAAAATAAGATAATTTGGAATAATCAGCTTTTGTCCTGTGCATACACACACGCAGAAAAGTTACAGCTTTATCTAGCCAAACTAACTTTCCCACATAAGCAAAATCTTGAGACAGTGCCCATAATACTTTTATATTGCTGAAGGGATAGACTATGTGTAAATTAAAATATTGCATGAAAATGCTCATGCTGCATTTGGAAAGGAGCTAGTTCATATTTTCTAGCTAGTAGTAGGGAGAAAAAGAAGTCAGATGATCACATACATGATTGGTACTTCCAAATATGATATGTGAGGAAAACCAGGAAGGTTTCAAAAAGTTACTTGAAAAACATGGGTTTCATGCAAAATTTAAACTAAATATAAGAAACTGAGAACCATAGAGGAAGACAAATCACTGATTAAGAAGATGACAAAGAGTGGGTTAAAGTTCAATGAGGTGCACAAGTGAATAAAATTTAATCTTGTTCCGAAACAACAAACAAACAGAGCAGCACAATATGCCACGTTCAGGAATGTGAGAGCCATGTTGTATCTGGCACTCGAACAACAGAGAATTATTGCTGCTGATATGGTAATTGCAGAGGTACAGAAAAAAAGTGGGTGGATCATGTGAAATTCATGAAATACTTGAGGTGAACTTACAGCAGGATTAGTCTTTTAATTGTGTACATTGATCTCTATGCACAGCTGGTTTACTAAAAAGGCATATTGTTCATTCTCAAGAGGTTTAAAAATCCACTTCAGCTCGGTGTCTTTTTTTTTTTGGTTCATAAGATATTTTGCAACGTGCTCCTCCCCTTTGGCCTACGCAAACAAATATGCCTGCATAGCCATACCTATTAGAGCCAGTCAAAATCTGATGTTAGTAGCTGGCCATTCTGGTAAGAACATTTCTGGTTGCTTTCCACAACACATAAAATAATTTTAAACAGTTTTGTCCAGACCCAGATTTTGTGGCATGGGCTGTGCTCACATGCAAAATATTTAATAAACTAAGTCTGATACTGTTGTCTTGTCCAAGGGCATAAACAAGGTCTCTGCATAGCTTAAGCAAAAATTGAAGGACTTGCACAGCAAGCTGGATCTGCACTGTAACTGGGTCAGAGGACTTCCATGATGACCTTGACTACTCTCAGAAATGTCATTGTCCCTCGTGTGAAGGGTCGGGTCATCAAATTCAGCACTTTTCCCTGGTCCGCACTGCTCAACCCTCTGAAGTCAGCATCATATCAGCTAATTTCTGTTTTGCAACTGTATTTAAGAGTATTGGATTTCCTAGTATTGTTGTAACTGCTGATGAGCTATGTATTTGTGTTTAATGAGATTTGGGTTTAATGAGACTGCTCAGATGAATAGAAATTATTTACAGGATCAAAAGATGCACCACAAAAAGTGTTGTATTAATCTGTAATAAATGTAAATGAAGAACACAGTCCTGGATAACACGCAATTGTTCACAGGGCTATTTCAAGGAAACAGGCAAAATGTGCAGCAGGTTATTGGGAGCTGGCAGGCTGCCTGCCTTGCCGATCCATACAGGGGAAATAAAAGTGTATTGTTTCAGAAATACACAGAAAAAAGCACAGCTACCCACCCAGTACCTAAAAGGGGCTATAAGAGAGCTAGAGAGAGACCTTTTACAAGGGCATGTAGTGACAGGACAAGGCAGAATGGCTTTAAACTGACAGTGAGTAGGTTTAGATTAGATATTTGGAAAAAATTCTTTACTATGAGGGTAGTGAGGCACTGGCAAAGGTTGCCCAGAAATGTTGTGGATATGCCATCCCTGGAAGTGTTCATGGTCGTTGGATGGGGCCCTGGGCAACCTGGTCTAGTTGCTCACTTTGGTCTTGATATCACTTGAAGAAACAGCATTTAAATTCGCAAGTCAGACTGCTAATTCACAAATGATCATATAAAATAACTGTAAGCTCAAAACTATCTCTGACTTGAAACCATAATTGATTTATGGCATCTGCTTGAAGATTTGGAGGATTAGCTGTAATTTTAAGATCAAAATCAGAAAATATTGACTAGTTTGCAAAAAGCATTAAACTACAAGATAAGGGCAGGGGTGGGCTGTGTATGTATTCCCCAGTGTTTAAAAGGACCATAATTTAAAACCTACACATTAAACTATTTTTTTCTTTTAAATTTTACAATACTTTTAAACAAATTTCAGACAAGATTGATCCAAGGGAAGAAGGAAATGGGCTTTGTGAAACACTAGCACTGATTTTGAGTTACCTGTTTTTTTAAGCAAGTAGTCTTTTTTAACTTCTATCTCAGGATTTCCCTTTAGAATTTAGGACCAGGGACTATACTGTCCCTCCAGAACTAGAGACTAACACCAGAGTTTCAGAAAACTGTACGAAATATCTTGCTTCATGTACATCCCACTGCCTTGTGTTACAAACCACTCGTGGTCAGACTGTACAGGGTAGTTCTGCACATAGCAGAAGCTGTCTGTGGCACTGTGCCCCTTTCCTACATGGTCTCTGGCAGGTTTGCTATCAGACCTAGGAGCAGTACATTAAAGTTTACTAATTCCTGAATGGCTCCCCCTCTACAGGTCTCCATCAGAGACTACTGGCGGTTTCTGTCTGCTGAGGCGTATCTCCACAAAAGTGCTAAATGATGCTATGAAGTAATTCAAGGGTAGTTAACCTATAGCAAGAGGAGCTGTCATCCTCTCCACAATACCTTGAGATCCACAGCCATGTGTTTACAAATAGGATATTTAGGAGTTTTCTCCAAGTATTTTCTGTGACTTTAAGGCCCAGGTTAAGCTACAGGAGCAAGCCTGACATACATATGTAGTGTTGATGCCCATGTCAGGTGTTAGTCTGTTTGGTTTCAAAGGCATGTCCAGAAGCTGATTTAAAACATTTACATCAGTCTGCTACTCAAAATCACTGAAACTTAGAGGTAAGTAGATAATTATAGATGCTGCAAACAGACCCGTTGGTAGTCATTTCATAGAACCAAATGATGTCATACTACAGAATAGCTTTGCCATCATTTTGACAGGTGTTTTAGAAAAAGAAATGCAGGTGGGGGATTTTCTTGTGTGTTTGTTGTAGATATTTTTCCGTTTTTACCATCTCCAGTTCTTCATGCAAATGAGTTTTTTATTAATCAACTGCTTCAATGTCAGGTATAAATAATAAACAAGGAATCTATACACAGATTGACAGTTGTTTGCTAAATGTTCACTTTGGTTGCATATATATAGTCCTTAGCTCTCTAATGACTTTTCCTATTGCAAGAAGCATCAGCCTCGCTACCTCTGCCTTTGTTAACACCCTTTAAATGTCTAGCTATGTCAGGGAGAAAAGACCCTATTGCTGAATCTGAGTTGAGACTGCTATGGAAAATTTTTCTCTGACAGTGTCAGAAATTTTATTCAGAGTCCCACAGATAGCTACAGCATTCTTAAATGGAATACAACTCACACTTTTCTGCTTTTAATGTGTTCAGCAGACAGGTGGCAACTCAACTGCTGGGAAGTTCCTAAGTATTTATATCCTTTAACTCTCAAATAATATGAACAAGTAATAGGAAATGTCATGCACTCTGTATATGAGTAATATTCCCATTAATCAGTCTTCCAAAATAAACTGTTTGTAGCTACTACACTGTAGCTATTTGCAGATAGGTGTACTAAAAGAGCAAGCTTGATTTGTATAGGCTGTGTTCCATGTGGAGCTTTATGGGCAGAATCACTTACAAGTTCATTCCTTTTCCAGATGTGCTTTGGCCAGGCATAAGAGAGACTCACAAATGTAGAATACCACCAAGATGCAATTGTCTGCTTTCTGGTGTCAGCATTTGACTCCCACTAAGACATAATTTTCAACTGAGTGTAGAAGCTGTGAAGAAATTAAAAATGAGATCTTCAGTTGCTCTAAACTAACAATCAGACCCAGCATGTTTTAGAGACTAATGGGATTTTGAAAATGAAGTCCCAACAAAACAAATTACTTTTTAATCATTCAAACAATTTAGATGGCTTTGTTGCTTAGTTTTCGTATGTTTTTGGCTTATACATTTCATAATTTGTCTGCACAACTGAGAAGAAATGAGTATAATACATCCCTTTTGCATCACTCTAGAAGTGTTACAAACATTTAACTGGAAGTAAATATACCCTGTGCAGCTACACTGTTGACTTATGAACAGCTATGAAGAGTGAGGTATGTAATTCAGAATAAGACTCTGGGATCTTTTTAAAGATATATTTGCTATGGATTTTGTTTTTGTTGTTGTTGTTGAAGGATGTCATAACTTCATTCCTTAAATTACATATATATGGCCTTGACTCATTTTATTCCAGGGCCTTTTTTCACACCCCTACCTATATGAAAGGACCTCTCTATGGATGTAAATGTGACTTGCTACCATAAAAATATCCAAATGCTAAGCACAACAACAACTTTTATCAATCCAGTAAAATCCAGCAGCCATGCTGCATCACAGGCATGCCACTGAGAGCCAAAATAGAGAGAAGATGAGTATGTTTTTACATCCACTGAGATTAATCAGTTAAAATACATTATGTATTATCATACAATTATTGCAGAGTTTCTCTTCAACATAAATTTAAGCTTGTTTGTAAACTTTATATGTGTATGTGTTACTTTAGTAATTTTTACAGTAAATTCATATTCAGTAACCTAGCATTAAAATATTTAATTTAGCAATAATGAGATTAACCTTACAATAGCTGTGTTTTTAAAGAACTGACTTCCTCCTGAAAATCTCCTAAAAATGTAAACACATAAATTTATACACTGAAATTTCATAATAGAGACAGGACAATCTTAATGTTTGACAGATAAATTTTCAGCCAGGGATACTGATGCACTGAGATTTCTCAATGTAAAATAAGAATACATGATACAGGAATCATAAATGCCCCCTCTATACCATACAATAAATTAGGTTAGAAAGGATCTCTGGAAGCCAGCTGGTCTAACTCCCTCTACACAGCAGAGCCAACCTCAACTTTAAATCCAACTCCAAAGTTAGATCATGTTGCTCAGAACCTTGTCCATTACAGAACTTGACTATCTCCAAGGAGAGTGAAACCTCTCTAGGCACATCTTCCAGTGTTTGACCACCCTCAGTCTAAAGAGCTTTTTTATATTGTCAGATGGCAAATGTCAACCTAATGACTGTCAAAAAAAAGTAGCTTGCTCTACTTCTGTTGGATTAGCGAGATGCACTGACTCATGTTCCATTATAACCATGCCAGATCCACAGCAAAGATCACAGTAAGAAGCAGAGAGTAGGAAACCATGAGCTAGAGCATCACCTGATAGATGGGCTCAAACAAGGCATCTGTTTGCATCTTCTCAAGCTCTGTACACCCATACCACTGACACATTGGTTCATTCTTTCTCTACCAATGGCTGTGCATCCTTTTTTCTATTTTGCCAGTGGCTGAAGTCTTTGCTTGTTCACATGCCGTTAACCAAACAGAAACCACACTCTTCTTTCAGTGATGTCCAGATTACAGCATTGGTGCAACTGCATCCCGATCTCCTGATGGCATTATATGGTAAGAAAGTATTTTAAATGAATCATCAATTATAATAGCCATTTTTTTTAAACTGTAGCTGACATCATTTAATTGTAGGTACTAGTACAAAATAACAGATGAATAAACATATAATTTCAGCAACTTAGTAATTAGACAGGCCCTTTGAACAGGGGCTTCTTTTCCTTTTATATTCTGGAACTCAAATTGCATTTACCATTTTCCCATAAATGTCTCCACTGACTGGCTCACAAAAGACTGAGTCCTCACATGTTCCTGTCTAGGAAGTTCTTCTGAGCTTTCACAGCTGCCAAGAAAAAAATGTGTTGGAAAGTCATGTCCTCTACTTGAAACTCCACCTCTTAAAAAACCTTCTGCCCGTCTGATTTCATAATACCCATTTAGATTTTAAGTGGTCATGAAGAGGCACATTCTTCAGCATAAATTTATCTGCAACTCATCAGCATTTGATCAATGGCTTGAAACAATTTTTAATGACTGGAGAGTCAACAAGCCAAATTTACATCTTAAGTAAGCATATGCAGCTTCAAATAAGTCATGAGAATTCTGAGGCAGACCTTTACAAAGAAAATAAAGTACTGTATTTGCAGCCCTATGCTTTACCCTCATTGAACTTCTCCCCTTCTTTTTGCAGGCCAAACATAAACCAGGGTTTTAAATGGCTCTAATATGTTAATGATTCTTCCCTGGCTAAAAGGAGAACAAGGGGCAAACTGCTTTGAAGCATAAATGTTCTTGCAAGATTTTCAACCCTTCCATAGAGCTAAAAGAGTTGTACCCATACCTAATATACAGAATCCAGGTTGTTCCTGAGCATCAGAAGGATAATCAAGAAGGCAATGTAAAAATAAACTAGCAGTCCTTCACCTCACCTCCACTTTGCATCTAAGAAAAAAAAAAAACAAAAAAACACCCCCCCCCAAAAAAGAACAAAACCAAACAAAAAAACCCACATAAAACAAAAAAACCACGCTCTGTGATCTTCAAATGCTTCTTTTCCCTCTAACCTGATATTTCCACCTGTCCTTCTTGACAAACTCTGCTCTCTGTTGTTGACAATTGGGCTAGTATCAGACTGACAATTTTCTGACCAGTGCATTCAACAAAATAAGATACTATTCAGAGTTATCAGTCATTTTTCCTAAGAATCTATTTTTACTGTAATGCCAAAATATTGATGTTCTGGGTGTTATCCACTTAAAAGTTCACATGAATGAAAGCTTATAAATGCAGGTCATTGTGGTGCTATGCCCTTCTTTCCCACAGCATCAACTAATAGTAATTAACTTGGTTTTCTTTCCCATTTTAGAAATCAAGTTTGTTTTTCATGTCCATTATGGATCTGTCTTTTCCTTTTTTGATATTACGTTCTTTTTATCTATTAAGTACACTTTAACGATTCCATGGAATAAAAATCTATCTCTCTCACAATCCATCTGAATACCAATGTAGTTTCACTTGCATTTTACTGCAAGACCCAAACTGCATCTTAGAAATAAAATAAAAAGTAACCTATCAAATCCGCAATGTTTAGGTTACCTGTAGGTGTCAGGAGCCGTTAAAGGTAGGCAGAGCAACAAAATGGGTCAGGAGAAATGGTGAAGACTCTAAAACTGTCACAAAATTTCCTCTCCTTTGTACATGTCTTGAAAAGAAAAATATCTTAAAACAAGTAAATATAAATAAACTGGTCTTCATTACCACACGTTATACATTCTCTTTCTACATTCAGACTTTTAAACTATTTTCCTGATTGTGAACTTACATTAGCATGCTGTCAATACAGTAACTTTGTACTTACTGGTTTATATTGACCCAAATGTCATTTCACGTATCACAACTTCTACATATTTTATGAATGGTATCCTTCTTTTCTTGTATCCTTGGTACTCCTAGGAAAATACTTCACAGGAAATTTAAAATGTATTTAAGGCTGGTAATTACTATATCCCACTTCATTTAAAGAATTCAAACAATTAAAAAGAAGGATATAAATAGTCGAAGACCTCATACATTTTATGTTGCCTTCATAATAAACACAAATACATTTTACTTCTGATTCCTCATCGGCCACAAATAAAACATGAACATACAAAACTACTCTCCAGATAGTATAAATTATCATAGCAACTGAAGTGTTAGCTGAGCAATGGTGATTTACACCATCTGTGCTTACAGCCCATTACTAGTTGATTTCAATAGAAGTATACCAGCCTACAGACAAGTGACTAACAGTGAGTAAGAGCTAAAAGTAAGTGAGGTGGGTGTTTATTGTGACAACTATCTTAATTTCTGGAATGTGTTTGTGACTTTTTTTTTAATGTATGAGCTTTTTTGTTGGTTTTATTTAAATATTTTCTCTTTAGATATACAGAAAAGTGAGAAATGTTACTAGTTGAGTTTTTCAGTTGCTGTAGATTTGTCTGAACTTGTTGTTTCTTAAAAGCAGTATTTCATGAATCTGTTTCCTGGTGACAACATGTTATTATGCTCTTTTTCTGTAAATAATATTTATTATGATCTCCAATTTCAAATGCCTCCTCAAAACTTAATCTTGCTGTTTTATTCAGAAGTGGCCTGACCATGACTTTTTTCTGCTTAAGACAATTAGAATTTATCAAAACCCTCTAAGCTTCAAAAAGGCCATTCATAGAACCAGAAATTATTACTTCTTCCTTTATCTTTTCTGTCTTCTCTTGTATATCTCACTTAGAGCCTTTGTATGTGTGTGTGTCTCTCTGTTTGCAAACTAAGCCAACAAACTTTTGTGCAAGTGTTTAATTTTAATAAATCTGCCTCCTTATGTAAGTAAAAAAAAAAAGTTACTATTTCTTTTGTGAGATGTAAGAGAGGAGAGGGAAAAGAATGAGTCAGTGGTTAGATTTGGAATTTAAGAGAACTCGGTTCAGTTCTCTCATCTGCAACCATCTTGCTATACAATCTAGGATGAGTTACTTTATCTTAATAAGTCTGTCTTATATCCATAAAACATAGATTCATTATACTCTGTCCCACAAAAGACTTGCAAAAAGAAAGCTGAAGCTCTCTTTCCCTTTTATTTTCTGCACTTCCTGCTGCTCTGGTTCCTGTAATTCTCCTTTTGTCTTCCACTGCTCCAAATCACCCACAGAGAACCTTGTCCTACAGAGAACAAGAATATTGCTTTGTCTTGTCCTAAATTCCTCCCAGCTAAAGACACATATCTGCATTGAACCTAGACCTCTCCACTTGCATACTAACTCTAGCTCATTTGATGTGCTATGAGTCTGGCAGTCCTAGAGAAGCTACAGGGAAGTAGAAGTATGAAAACTATCTGCAGTGACAAACTAATGAGGCTATTCTTATTTAACCATTTTCCAGAGGGATAGAGCTTCCCAAAGTATGATGCACACATGGAAGGGAAGAATAGGGAGATACTGAGTGTTCTCAACTCACTGTTTTCCCCTGAGCATTGCTACTTAGCACCCTACATCTTTGATGCCTGCATTTCTCATGCTTCTCGAATTCCTCCTCTCTAGACTGAGTTCTGTTGATCTCCCACTGATCTCCAGCTACAAACTTTTCTCCCTCTTCTGCTCTTTCCCCACTCTAAGTTCAACATCTTCTATTCCTACTGTTTTCCAAATCCTCATGTTCCCATTGCTGCTCTCCTACAAACCTGTGCTGTTCTTACTGCTGTACCCTGCTCTACATGCCAACAAAGCTAATGGTATCTAAAAATGCTTTCAATGTGGTTATCTCGGCAATGCTTCTACTTTTAAATACCCTGAAAAACTGTTGGTAGCAGTCTGCTCTGAAAGCAGATTCGGCCAAACTACCCACTGCCCCTGAAGCTGCCCATGAAAAAGTCAGCAACTTACTTCCCATCTTGGGTTTCCCCTGATCCAGTATAGCCAACAAACCAGTGCAGCTGACTTCTACTATTTAAACTGCTTGAGCTACTTTGGTTGACTTTGGCCAAAACAAGTTTGGGAGGGATTGAGTGAGCAGCTTATAGGTAGATAGGAGAGGTGGTAACTTTTCGTAGAAGACAGCCATGATGGTGACTGGGAACTGTCTAGGAATGGTAACCTCTTCAACAACTCCACTTCAGCCCATGGAGGAAGTGAGCACCCACATGAGGATTTTAAAGCATAGTAAATTCTGTGCTTAAAGATCAATTCTCAGTTATTTTGCAAGAAGTTGCTCTGGCAAACCACTCCTTTCCACTGTGCAGAAAAAATGATGACGTTACTCAGGCTGTTGTTCACGTTTCCCCTGTTTAATCACTGCTAACTGATTAACCAAGTGAAGTGCCACAAAATCCATTAGCTGGAAAAGGAACAAAAAGCTAAGCTAGCTTTTATGAATAAAGAAAGAGAAACCTTTGTAAACAAGAGGCATGTCAGCTCACACTTTGTCCCTTGCAAACAGGAGGTAAAGAACATGGCTCCTTCTCTCAATGAGGTAAGGTCTGATGCTGCCTTGTTTGAGTCTTCCTGATTTCTTCTGTTTGTGTCTTCAGGTTAGCAACAAACCTGTCCAGTTTAATCCTGCAATGTTGTTCCAGACCAGATTCACAGCTCAAGCTCAGCTGAAAAGTTAGTAACAATTTCAACACGCAGCAATTGTGGTATCACTGGTTTAGTCGCACCTTTTATTACATTAGGAAAAAGAAATAACCTGACTCTATACTGAAAAGGCTTTAACTTGCTGTTCTAGTACAGACTTTTCTGTATATATCCTTTTTTTTGGCTAAAAAGAAAAACATTTCAAAAAGATCACATGTACTTCTAATTCTTACAATTTTACAGTAAGGAAACTTTTACAGTCCCACAGTTTTTAAAAAAACCAAACCCGTTACATAAGGTGTTACCGAGTTGAGATGACAAAAGGGAAGGGAGAATTGAAATGTCTTTCCTCCTCACCAGGCACCTCTCTCCGCTGCTCCCCACTTCTCTTTGTGAGGATAACCGTGCTGGAACTATTTGTTCCTGCACTTTTCTGATCTGAATAAGCTGGGGCACTGGCTGTTACCTCCAGTTTCTCTGGCACGCTCTCCGATCCCCTTCATCAAAATGGGTCAGTTCTAGCTCTCTTAACCACCAGTTAATTGTGCAGATTTTTAATACTGTGGGCACTTTGGGGATTTGCAAAAGGCATATTCAGGGCCACTGGTTAATTGAGACAAAAGGGCAAAACTGCTCTTCAGCTACCGGAAGACAGACACGTGCAAAATAGTGAACAGACTGATGTTAATTGCTTTACCATAATGTCTTCACTGTTTTTGATCTTTTGTCTCTGTCTTACAGAGCTTGGGCTTCTCTCTGTCCTGCATGCTTTGCACTCCATTGCACAGGACATGACTGTTCAGTACGAGTGCCAACAAGGCTTCCTCATGAGGGACAGCTCACAACTTCATCAAGGTCGTTTTTGGTCAATTTTGCCAGGACAGAGCCCACAACCATGTATTTTGTTCTGAGTTGCCTGCTTCCTGAAACACCAACAACACAAACCATTTTACTGTGATAGTCACATGCCTTTCTGAAGGCACTTTGTTTGAAGAGATAGCCACCAAGAAGGACCCATGCAGTTAATTCTCTCTTTCATGCTGTCTTCCAAGGGTTTCTGGCACACAGATTCAAAAGCCATCATAGGTGACTGACTGCAGTTTGGTGTGCAAGATGTCCTGTGCACCTAGCAGTGCTGGCTGGCTCCCTGTAGTGATAATGCCTCTGAGGAAGAAAGAGAACTGCAGAATGTTCTGGTGTTCCTGCAAGAGGGATGTGTAAGACAGATAGGACCCATCCAACCCCTCTCTAGTTCAGGTTGGTACTAGCCATAACAGATACATATTAAGACAAAATGCTCCCGTGTACCTGTGCAGCCTTTCGCTTTTTTCCAAGTTATTGGCTGCAGATTTTTAGATTTTTTTTATTTAACAAGGTTATTTAAAGGGTGAAGGCCCTCAACATTTCATATGGCCCATAAGGTGCTCTGTCCACATCAAGGATGATATTTAAGGTCCCTTTTCTTCCCTGAACCACTCTGTGATTATATGATTCTATAACACTACCACTGGAGGAACTGACGCCTGAACACTAACAGTTCAGCATCGCACCGCACAGCGTCACAAGGCAAAAGAAGGCCAGACCGATATTTATGGAGTCACCCGGGGCGCTTGTCCCCTCAGCTGGTGGCACCGAGGGCAGTGGGACCACGCCCGCCACGATGTTGCGCTGGGCCACACGGCGCTGCCCCGGGCAGGGGACGGAGGGGGCCCCTGAGGCGGGGCGGTCCCTGCCGAGAGGGGCCGGCAAAGGAGCAAAGGCCCCGCGGCGGAGCCGCCTCCCGGTCCGGGCGAAGGGCGGGGAAGCGCCGCGAGAGCGGCTCGGTTGAATCGCTCCGCCGTCCCGGCTCCTCCCAGGGGCGGCCCGGGGGCTGCAGCGGGAGGCCGGGGGTGCATGTTCCCGTCCGTGACAGCTGGGGCGGCCAGAGCGCGCCGCCGCCGCCATCGCCCCCCAGTGCTGGGGCTGCGCGGCCGCCGCTATCTCCGTGTTCCAGCAGGGATCCTCTCTCCCCGCTCCTCCTCTTTCTCCTTCACCCTCTCCCCACCTTCACCCCCCGTCTGAGTTCATTCACTGGGATTGGTTTAAAATGACGCCATCGCTTTATTTTTACACCAATGACCTCATCCCAGCAGCTTGAAGTTTACTGACCAGCAAAACTCTTTCTCTCGTTCGTTCCTCTCCTTGTGCCTGCTCTTCCCGTGTGTGTGTCGTCCTTTGGGTCATTCTGGGAACCGAAGGCTTAAAAAAAACCCAGAAAACCAAAACTCTAAAGGCCAAACACACACACAAAGCCGCCTAACCCCCCAACTTTTTCCCTCTTCCCTAGTTTCTCAGTGTGTGTGTCCCCCTCATCACTGTCCCCTTCTAATTTTTTCAAGCCATCTTGTTTGGGGGTGGGGGAAGGAGAAGGAAAAAACGAGCTGGTCCAAAGCTTCAAATGTTTCCTTTTTCTGGTCCTCTCCCCTCCCACCTTCACGCTTCCCACTCTTAAAAAAAGAGCCGAATATATTTTTCTGTTCTTTTTTAATTTTAGAATTGTTGGGGTTTGGTTGGTTTTTGGTTTTTTTCTTTTTGTTTGTTTGGTTTGTTTTTTTCTTATTGAAGAAGAAGGGAAAAGAGGAGTTTGCCTAGCGTTGTTTCGGGCGGCAGCCGCGAAATCCGCAGCCGCTGGCAATTAGTTTTATCTTTGCCGAGCGGACAGACAGACAGGCAAGGGGTGACACAGTAAGCGCCGGGAGGAGCGCACGGACCCCTGCTCCGGGGCCGCGCCGTGGAAGCCAACTCGGGAAGGGGGCGAGGGGCACAGGGGGGCGGGGGCACGGCCGGGCCGGGCTGGGCGGGGAGAAGGAGGTGGAGGAGGAGGGAGGTGAGGGAGAGGCGGGCGGTGGGAGCCCTCCCTCCCTCCCTTCTCCCGCATGCCCTTCCCCGCCGCCCCCTCACCTCCGGAGAAGAGTGCCCGCAGTGGACAGGTCGCTGCTCTGGGCCGGGCAGGCTCCGGCCGCTTCCTCAGGTGGTAAGAACGGCGGTGAGAGGGAGGGGGTACGGCACAGGCATGACACCGGCGGCCGCCTCGCGCTCCCCTACCTGCTGCCGGCCCCCGGCCCCCTGCTGCCCGCGGCCGCTCCTGCCGCCCCGTCCCTTCCTTTTCCACCTCCCGACATCCACCTGCCTCTCTTCCTGAGAGGAGGAAGCCGGGCGCTGTTCGTGCGCGGGCTGGAGACAGCCGCGGCTGGAAGAAGGGTGGGTAGGAGCCCGCTGGCTGCCCCGCAGAGGGTTCGGGGGGCTGTTGCTGAGGCGCGGCGTGCGCGGCTGCGTGGCTAAACTTAGCCAAGAGCGCTCTCTCCGAGCAAGCTCTCCGCTGCTTAAAATGGTCGGGGATGCTTTAAAGCCCCGGAGGTCTACGAAGAAATGTTGAAGTTCTGCCTTCGACTTGGAGAACGTTTAAATTGAGGCAGTTGACAAAATGGAGGGCTGCCGCGGCGTCCAGGAGTGAAGCAAATTGTAAATTGTTAACCTGGCATCGCGCTCGCCTCAGCTTCCAGCTCGGCGGCTGGCGCCGGGACGCGGCCTGTGACAGATCCCCGGTCCCAGCTTTGTTTCCCCCCAGCCCGAGAAAGCGGCGGGATGCGGAGCTGAGCGCGCATCGGTGCCTGCCGAACCAGGTGTATGGGATGTGCCTATTGCAAAGTCTGACCAATGGCAGGACTTTTCAGCGGCCAAAAACCATTTGGTTAGTTGTCAAAGGAGAAGCTGGGATGTTTTGTTTGGTTGGTTGGGGTTTTTTTATAAAAGAAAAGCCTGGAGATTTTACTTTCTTTAATCATCGTTTCAGCTAGTTGGAACAGAAAATCGATCTTTTTGGTTTTCCTTCAAATAAAGAGTATAGTCAAGCGAGCTGTATTGTCTGACTAAATTTTTTTGTTCAAACATTTGGTGTATACCCAGCAGAATAAACAGATCTATGCTGGTTTTGAAAACTTAAAGCATATTAAACTGTTCCTCTTTGCAAGGGTGTGTGTTGGGGTCTTAAAAGAAAAACCCCAAATGATTTTGTAATCCTTGCTTTGAGATTTGTGCTATTCCTGGCAGTGTGTGGTTTGGTAGATACAGAGTTTACAAAGTCACAACTGACTAAACAGGAGTTGTTTTAGACTCTTGTGTTTTGAGGGGAGGTGGAAAAATAGTAAGTCTTAATTTCTTTTTACGGTGTTCATTCCACTGCCCATTGGAGATTGAAGCATTCATCACAGTTGTTTATGTTGGTTGTCTGGGAGCTTCTGCTCAAGTGTGGAGCAAGTATGCAAGAGGGAAGTGTATGTGTATTTTTAGCTTTTGTTTTTAATGATGAAAGATACAAATAATAGAGATATTCACAAGTCAGTCCTGTGTTTACTGAGTATGCTTTAATATTTTGAGGATGGAATCTATAAAAAATATCTGAGGTGTAAAAATTCTGGTCATTATGCTTGTTACAGTAAGTCTTAACACACAATTTAGAAGTCCCTTTTTAAATGAACAAATAAGTAAAAACAGTAGAGAAGGTATTAGTTCCCATGCTAGAAGTGGTAGCTTCAAAATGCTTTATGGTTTAATAGATGTGGAAAGATCCGGAAAGCCAAACCAAGCATTTAAAAGTGCAGCATGTTGTATAAAGGTACCTAAATACATCCCTGCTCCAGTAGCTCTGTGTTTGTTAGCTACCTAAGCAGATATAATGAAACAAAATCACACCAGAAAAGCTTCTGTGGAAGATAGTGAGCTCAATTATGCTTGTTTCTGTAAAATGCATGCTCTTCTTTTGGCGAAGGCAGCTACTCTGGCAAGGATATTTGCTTTTAGCTAGAATAGCTTCAACTGCCCATAGGAATGAAGCTGTGCAGGAATGTGTTAAATGGATCTCACTAGGATCTCTGTCGCACAAGCCAGTCCCAGCTCCTCTGGGGTCGGTTCCAGCCCTTAGCCCATGGGAGGAGTTGTGGTAGTATCTGACATGTGCCTGTGTACCTTCCTTGGCAAAATGACTCTGCCCTGAAAGTTGTGTGCTGCTGTACTCATAGGGTGAGTGAAGTCATATGGAGTTACTAGAAATTGGATGATGAGATGGCTCAGTCACTCTTCTGCTTATCAGGTTAGTGATTCATGTAGGCCTTACGAAGCACTCAAAGGCTGAATTCAGGCTCTGTTCTAGACCTTCATAAGAAATGCCAAATAGACAAATTAGCCCCTGATTTCTGTTACTTGTGTTAATCTGCAGGTGATCTCTGCTCTGGTGTGTTGGGTAGTAAGAGATGTGTGCAGGGTGAGGGCTTTGCTCAGTCACCTGTCTTTAAAGTTTGACGCCTTAATCCTCAGGCCTATTCACCCGTTTTCACAGTTTTCAAAATACAATTTTACTAAGATCTACAATAAGCACAGCATTTTTTTTCTCTCAAGAAAAGGAGGTGAGATTAGAGCTTTCACTTTACATTATGTGTGTTGAATTTTCTACGACTTTTTCCTTTCCTATAACAGCAGTTAGGAAAACATTATAGATATTCTTCGAGTGCTGACAGTCCTTAATAGCCAGATGGCATAGAGTAGTTACTGTCAAAGGATGAGGTGTGGAAGGATTGACGCTTGATCTCTTCCTTTTTCTTTTCCACTTTTATTCACCCCTAGAAAGAAATGTGGGTTTGGCCTACGACTCCAGTGAATCCGCCTCTATGGATTTGTTGTTATGATAATGACTAAATGCTTCTTGCAATCTTGCAGTATTTTGTGCTTGATTGTGTAATGGTATGTCCATGATTATTTAAGAAGAATTAGCCAGATGCTGTTTTTCTGGGTAATAGAAAAGTAAGTATGTCCCTAGTGTGTTAAATGGTACATTCACTTTCTCTACAATTCTTTAGGGATTGCTTCCAGAACTAGTGTTGTGGCATGGGGTTTCTGTAGAATATTTTAAATGTCTGTATCTACATATCGTATCAGTATCAGTGATATTTCTCTGGTTTCTTTGGTATCCCCCTCATAAATAGAGGGTAATGCAATCATTCTTTAGGGTTGTCAGTTGCATATGTGGCCTCTACTTTCTGCACAAATCAAAAGCCATAGGTGATGGCTGGCCTGGTTATGTGCATCAAGATGTTGTCCTGGACTAAAGCTAGCGATTAACTGAAGATCAGGAGTCATTTGCATGAAGATAAAGTGAACTAACTTCAGGCTGCTTCTTTGTTGTTGCTTGGGGGACCTTATCCTCAGGGTTTTATCACTACTATAATAGTATCCCCACCCTGATACCAAATCTAATTGTGAGCAAACCAGCTCAGAAGCAAGGTAGGAGGCTGAGATGCCCTGTGCTACTGCAGGATGCCTGCTGTCTGAAGGTATTCATGGCAACAGGTCAGTTCGTATCACCACTTCTCTACTCCACCTGTGCTGATCTTTAGATTGGTATTATTTGGAGCTTGTTAGCTCCAAATAGCAAATCTCTATTATAGTTACTCTGTAACTTCCTATAACATGTGAAGGAAGCCAAAAATACACATTAGTGGTAAAGTCTGGAATTTTAACTTCTACGTTCACATAGTTTTAATCTCAGCAGTTCTTGGTTTGCTTATGGATAGGGCCTTATCATGGTCTCCAGTGGAGATGATGTTGGCCACCAGTGAATTCCTCACCAGTCAAAGAAAGTCTGCATCTAGGATGTGTGTATGGAGGATGAGAGGGAAGATGGGCATGAGTTCAAGGCCTTGTGTTTCCTTTTGCTTTGCTATGTGGTCTGCTGTTGAGCCAAGACTGACCTACTCAGAATTGGCTCTGGGAAGGCTGGCAGCTTTCCATGTCATGTCCCTATGAAATGCTCCAGCAGCTGAAAAAAAAACAAAAACAAAAACCAAAAACGAACTTTTGCCCAACCAAAATTAATAATTGGGCAAGCTAGGAAAGAGGGAAAAGAGTGTTGTTTCAATGATGGGAGGTTTCTGGTGGGGCTGTGGGGACTCAGCAAGGACCTTCCCAAGCTCTCAGGGTGCTGTTTTTCTGTGTTTTCACTGCCCAAAGCTGTAACATATATGAAAGGAACTCCTGAAACAAGATTCTTCTTTGAGGGGAATTCAGTTACCTCTGCTCTTCCGCGGTTAAAATAGGACATATACATTGGCAGTAACTTATACAGCTTTTCTTTAAGTGTGTTCTTGGAACTTTTTCCCTGTATAGTATGATTTTTCATGCTGTTCCTCATAAACTAGGATCAGTTCTTTGCACAGACCTCCTCAGGTACGTTTGTGCTCTTTTTTGGTTTCAAGCTGAAGATATAAACTTTTATCATTTGTTTAGCAAATAAAGATACAAAAGTAGAGGTGTGCAGAGGCTTTCATTAGTTGAGAATAAATGTAATTTTTTTTTCCTTAAGATCTTTTTACGTGGTAGCCAGAGTGATAGACGGCTAAAATTATGTGAAAAAAATTCTTCGTAAAATCATAACTGTGTTCCATTACACTAGTTTGGCAGAAAACTGACACATTTTATAATATTGGAAGTGAAATAGCGTTCCCCATTTTCATTGTGCTTGACTTAATTTTGCTTTGCTATAGTAATCTATGAATTGAGCCTGTTGACTAAATGATATATCAGTGGCTTGTACAAATAGTCTCTTTTTAGACATCCATGCCTGCTTGTCTGATGTTTTTTACATTACTGAAGGCATTGTGGGAGGCAAAAAAATGAGTCTCAGCGTAGCAACACTGGAATGAGAACTTTACAGAGAGCATAAACTGAGGAGGACAACGGGGACTAATTGTATGAAATTCCTTTTATGCACACGTTCTTGAGTTTGAATAACTAATATGTATTCAGCCTGCTGTATTAGAAGGCTTTGGCTCTGCATGTGTAGCATAGATGTTGCTCTCAAAATAGGAAAAGAACTTTCCCTTCTTTCACACTATTCCAGATAAAATCGATTTAGTACTGCGTTTTGCTCCTGCTGAACCCCTAGTAGAGCATGTTTAAAGGCTGAATAATTCATAATGTTAGAGATATAAAGGCCATGCTTTTAATAGCCCAAGTTGTTTGTGCTTCTTGATTGCTAGGTGTAAGACTCATTCACCCCAGACTTTAAAGACTCAAATCCCATGTCAGGACTTGGGTTTCTACCTGCAAGATGGTGCTTGCAGGAGAGTGCCTTTCTCCATAGTGTGTATTTCACTAAGTTTGTACAGTCTCTTAAGCATGAAAGCCATCCATATTGTAAACACTATCTTACAAATACATGCAAAGAGTCTAAACTACACCTCAAAGGGCTTTTCTAGGCGTGCCACCCTGCTACTGAAACAAGCCTTAGTTTCAAAGGTGATTTGAAAGCATCAAGAACATTTGTCTGAAGAACAGGGATGAGATTACTCTCCACTCATTCTGTTAAAACTATCTTATAGAGCCTATCAGCTATACAGTTCCCACAAGTGTTTTGTTACAAGTGCTTAGGTGTTGCGATTTCATACCTTCCTTCTTTAAAAATCATGCTTGGGACACTGTGTGTTCTCTTGCTTTCCAGCTTTGGTGTCCCTTTTCTTGGTAGTTTGAACTCTGGAAAAGTGGGAGGGAAGAGAGGTGGAGGGGGAAGAAACTTTGTATTACAGGTCTTTCTTCTAACTCATTCTAATCATATTCAGAAGTGCCTTTAGAAACTAAGAGGGTTTAGGTAGAGGCCTCATCATAAAAACACTTGGGGAGCAAAGAGAATCATCTTCAGCCTGGCTTCCACAAAGATTCATAAAACTCTGCCAATTTTTAAGCAAGAAGAAAGACCACTCCAGCAAAGGACTACAGCAGTAATCTTAGTGCACTGGGTTGATATGTTGTTAGGTCCAAATAAGTTTAAAAATATGCACTAGGTTGAATCTAGATTAGCAGATGGCAGATGTCACCACTTCAGTAGGGCTACCTCTTTCTGTCAAAAGACTCTGTGTGCAAGGCAGGTGCTCTACGAATTGGGGATGGGCTGTGAAAATCTCTCCATAGTCTGCTTAGAGTTCTGCATTGATGGCAAGTCTCTTTTCATAGCAAGAGGACCCAGTACCTTCTTCCCTTTTCTCCAAGACTACTCCCACATCATTTCAATTTCCTAAAAGCTCTCAGGCTTTTACACAGTTAGTATTCTGAGGCCTTACTGAAGAAGGTAGTCTACAATGACCCATCTGTATGTTCACAGTCCTGTATATCGGGAAGACAGGGCAGCTGAAGGCAAATGGGCACCATCTTTATGAGAGCTGGTAAACTTCATGTTCTCTGAGCTGATAGGAGACTTATTTGATGCACGTTTAGACAAACTAATAAAACTGCTTGTACTTACATTCCGCTGCTACCTTGTTTGTTTCTTACTATCTCACTTTTGTTTTGGTTTTACTTGCATGTAACTTTTCAGCTTAGTATGTATGGTGTTAGATTTTTCCTGGTCAGTGTGGAGTGAGATCTCTTGTCCAGCTGATGAAAATCCCTGACTTCTCCTGGTTGACATGTTGTGAGCATGCTGTCAGCTTCTCAGTCCTCCATTCTGCTTGTTAGATGGATGATCCATGTTTGGTTACCATCCAGTTGACAGTGTGGCTCACTTTGCCTGCCTGCTGTGATTTCCAGGTGGACCTATTTGAAGATGCTTGAAAAATCTGTTTATCCAGCCCAGACATGATTGTTTGAGTAGTCCATCTGTTGCCTGTTTCCCCTCAAAATATTATTGAAAGAAATTAACTCCTTCAAGGAAAATATGGGTGAAAAAACCCCACTACTACAAGTTCAAATCTCCAAGATACTGGACTTCAAGGACAGCAGAAGCAAAGTGGTGAAATACTGCTAACTGATACTGTCATTGCACATTTTCCCAAGATACTATTTTCATGAGCAGACACACATCTTTCTGCCCCTTCAGATTTACAGGACTTGAATAATTTTCTTCATCTGAGGCTTGCATGACTTGCCAACGCTCCTGCGGGAGTGACCTGTTGAGAAATGAGGAAACGTATAGTGTCTTTTCCCCTGCTGTCTCATATAGAAACCTATAGAAAGCTGTGGAGGAAGCATAGGCATGCTGTTCCTCTGACAGCCTTCTGCAAATACAAGCTATTAATGACCATTGCCTTTCATGGGCAAAAACAGTCCTAGCAATTCCTTTGTGCCCTTTATTTAATGGCGTAACAAGCAAGCACATTAGCTATTTTTATTCAAGCGCCCAGACAGAAGCCAGTATGGTACAGTGGCTATGAAGTGTCTGCATAGCTAAGTGAAAATACAGCTGCTATTTAACACTAAATCTTTTAGTTACAGGATCTTGAGAGTTCCACTGATGATCATCTAGTCTTTCTAATTGAGCTGTGGTGAGGATTTTGAAGATTTTACATTAAAATAGGCATAATGTTATTTTCAGTCACTGACTTTTTCGACTGTTTAAGTCAATGATAAGGAGGTAATGCAATAGGGAAGGTGGAAGGGGAAGAGAAGACTGCTTCAGGGTAAAGGTTTAGGTCTTGTCTGTTCAGAAGGTTTTGGGACTATCTGTTCGAATATGCTGCTTAGTGGCAGGCGCAGGAAAAAGCTGAATACAGTGACACTGTTGGCAAATGCTAACTTAGAAAGATGCAGTGTTTGTTTTGGGAATTTTGAAAGGCTGCCAAACCCTTTGATGGTGGTTTTTCCTCTTTTTTTTTTCTTTTTTTGTTTTTTTTTTTACTTTCCCCCTTTCCCTTGAAGAGGCTGTCTACTTTGACAGAAAAATGACTTTTATAGCATGATGAATAATTTAAAAAAAATTTAAGACTGTGTTGATGATTTAAGTATTTGAATATTTCAAAGACGAGAATTTATGTAATGGATTAACATGGGAGGGATGTTGAGCATATAATTTTTTGTCTGTGTGCATGCTCAGCATATATATATATTTATATGTGTAATACACCCTCACCCCCTGTAGTATTGACATGCATTGTCTCCAGTTCAATTTTGGTTTAAAACAAACAAAAAAAGAAACCTTTGAGCATAATGTAGATGTTAGAGGTCCTAAGGAAAAAAAAGACATCACTTATTATGCTTTCCCTGACCTGGAACCTGCCTGATCCTGGAGCAGATATCTGGTAGTAGCATTTTTATATACCTTTGCTTAACTAAATTATAAAGTAAACTTACCAAAATCTTCTTGTTCCATCCAGCAAAGTATGGCATTTCTATTCAGTGCTTAGTATTTAGCCCAACTTGTGGTACTGCTTTTCTGTACAGTCAGACATTATTCTTACTTAGCTATTTATTACTTATTTACTTGTTTTTTCCATTTATGTTAGCAAATTGAAAATATACAAGTCCAACTTTCTCCTTGAAAGGTCTCTCCCTTTCAAATTGCAATTATTATACATGAAAGCACAGCTGGAGAAGTCTCATCTATTGGTAGAAAATAGAATTACTTTTTTTTTTTTTAGGTGAAGTGGGATTGGTGTTAAGTAGATCAGCTGCTTTAGGACAAGATGAAGATAAAGTAATTAAACTGCCAACATAGAACCACATCTTTCAGCTTCTCTAACAACAGAAAAATAGGCTTCTATCATGAGTTGCTATTTTTTCATGCTGTTAGTAATTCTTGGCTCTTTTAAACTCTATTATGTATGAAATTATTCTAGATGGAGGAGAAATTTATATTAAACACAAAATTTGCCAACATTTTTTTTTTTGCGTCTAGGATATATTCAGTTCAAGAGGTTGATGTTCTCTAACTATGTTGTAAATGTAAATGTACCAGCTTCCCTAGACCCTTGGTGTTTGTCTTATAAAATTTTGAAGTTATCTTATATGCTGCCACTGGTGTAAGTGCGTTGCAAGTACAACTACTCAGTGCCCCAAGGAACTTTAACCTAAATACAGAAAGCAGAACAGTAGCCTAAAGACTGACAAGTGTCTTTTTCCAGCTGTGTATGTAGAAAAAGTTACCAAGTCTGGCTGCTTAACCCAGTCCCTCTGCCTCTAGCTGCTGCCCTGAGCCTGCTGCTTAGGGTAGTTTTTGTGACTGTTCTTACTTCATTCGAGGCCACCTCAGTGAATGAACTCACAGGTTCTGTTTCATGTCTGTTTTGTTTGAAGCAGACCAGAAGTGCATCCCACTGTTTGTTCTATAGACTCTAGGTTGTTCACTCCATGCCAGACCTTAAATTACCTGCCTTTTTAACACAGAGACAAAGCTTGGAAGGGAAATACTCTGTAGAATGACCTTTCCTTCTGCCCAACTGTTATTACCCTTATCCAAAAGAAGTAGGTTCAGTCGCAGTAGAAGTGAAATTGGAAAACATTAGTGTGGATCCACTGAAACTGATGGCGTTTTCTCAAGGCAGTGTAACCTAGTGTGCATTTCTGTGGCAGGTAAGATCAAATGCTTGCAGATACTGTGATTCTTTTCTTGTCTTCCCAGCCCTGTCTTTTCAAACTCACTCTTTTAATGGCTGTCAGGATCCCAGAGTGAGCCAGAGCTGGGAAATAGAAATGGCTGAAATTTGTTTGGATGTGGTTTATTGATGCATTTGTTTATTCTACTTGTTTGTACAGTTGGTTTGTGACTGACTCTTTGAGTCAGCTCGCTGAATTAAGGTGTGAGCTGGCATAAGGGACTCGGGTGCTCTCTGATAGCCCTGACTTAGCTTGTTTTAGGCTGCCATGGAAGGTACCTCCTCAACCTTGTCTTCTGCAGAGGGAGCAAGAGGTATATTCATTACATACATGGATTTACCTACTGGAAACCAAGCTCAAGCTATTGAGCTGATTGCTTTTTGCTGCTGCACGTACAAGTTGGCTTGGCTTCCCAGAGTTCCAAGGGCTTTGTGCTCCATTGTAAACACATACTTGTCTGCCACTTGACAAGTTTAGAACTTGGATTCTGTCTGGATGCTTTCTCTTTAAAATAAGGCCAGGACATATGCATATCTGCACATGTGGTTTTATATATATATATATACTGATATAAAAACTGTGCATCTATTCATACATGAACATACACATATGTATATATACACATATACTCTGTCCAGAGCAGCTTATATCTTATAAAACTTTCATGCAATGTGACTTTTTTTTGATGGTTTATATGATAAGAAAAGCAATTAATTAGCTAGTGAAACAAAATAGCCTTGCAAATAAGGCTTCATAGGCTCTTTCTCAGTATAATGAACGCAGAGAATCTGGATACATGGTCTTCAGGGAACAGTTACTATGTAGTTTTAGTAGTTATAGCTCTCTGAAGTAGGTAGATAAATTCTGTGCATTTGGTAGGTTGTGGTGTATCTGTTTGATCAGAAATCGCAAGCATATTCATTACTTGGTCTTTCAAAGGAGAGTGAGATGGAAACCTCATAACTTTCTACTAAAAACTTGAAAGCATTTCTTTTATATTATACTTGGTAAAATAAAAAATCTCTTTTCTGCTTTGAGAATGGATAGTTAGTAATATCTATTAATTTCTTACCCGCTTTTTTTTTTCTTTTCTCCTCATATTGACTTTAATGTGTTCAGAGTTGTTGTTTTTCTCACTGCTTAATTGCTTGTGTCATCTCTGCCCACTGCTTTGGGGGAAGTGTTGATTAAACCTACAGTTCCATTTACTATTCCCATTCCTTTTCAAGTGGTGGAATCTGATTTCTTTTTAATCCTAATGCTGAATTTTTATATACTTTCAGTCTCAATCTTTTGGGGAGTTTGAGTGTTCTTTACATTGCTTTTAGTATGCTGATCCCAGGACCATTTTCCTGGGGTCTTGCCTGGAGTAAAAGGGTTCTGCAGGTTCAGCTGGAGCTCTGCAGAGCTCCTGATGCTGTTTGGCAGCACCTCTGTAATGAGCTCCTGATGCTGTTTGGCAGCACCTCCTGATGCTGTTTGGCAGCTCCATTGCTGTAATGCAATGGCATCTACATTGGAAGAGGAGGTGCTGCAGAAGATCATGTGTAGGACAGATAGGAATCCAGTGCATCCCGCTGATGAAACTACCATCCCTACAGCATGTTGGTAATAGTCTTGTTACTGGTGATGTTTTGTCAGCTGAAGGCTTTTGTCATTCAGGGAGAGGAGGTTTTTTCCCCCCCAGACCATGGAGACTGCATTTCGCTGACTTACGACAAGTTTGCATGTCAGTTTGTGCAAATAAGTCAACTGAAATACCCTCTATGTCAACACAGCTCTGCCATTCAGCCAGGTGCCAAGCCAGGTGCAAAGGTATTCATTCCCAATGACTTTATCCAATGTTGTTTCTATCAAAAAAGACATCACTTTGGGATTTTTTCCCCTCTACTACTGCTCTGAGGCTTTTTTTTCCGTCTCCTCAGTGGTGGGGAATGGATTCTTGCATGTGGTCGTAAATATTATGTTTATCTTAAAATTTAGATTCTTTGGAACTCTTTGTTATAGACTACAAAGTCTAGTAAGTCTGCATAAAGTTCCTTCAAACAGTTGAGTTGACATGATCAAAGACACATGGTCAAATTTGGTGGTGGATTTTGGTGAGATGGAGAAGCATGGTTCTGTGTCCCACTTCATTTCTTGCTATATGCTCCTTTATGCCTGTCATAAGGTCTGCCAGAGGCTCTGTGTGGCTACTTTTAATTAACTTGCTATGGTACTGAAGTTCAGCAGTCTTTGTCCATCTGTCTTTTTCCCTGTCGTGTATAGGACTTTTTACAAACATTTGGTAACTATGATGGAATAGCTTGCTTTAAGGAGCATTACATATTTCCATTTTCTGCTTAGCCCCTAAATTCTTTAATTCCCTCCTAAATGTTGAGAAGATGGTGGCTTATATATATATATATACACTGTTAGTTAATCAGGGTTTATTTTACTCTTGCTCTGGTATGTCAGTCCTGACTTAGTCCATTTTGAACTTATCTTTTGCCAGCATTCTGTGTAGGAGAGGCTCTTGGAAAGAAGCCTGTTTTTGCTTTCTCAGCTATTATTATCTAGTTGCTCGTGTTAAATTTAATTGCACCCTTCAATTTTTGTGCACCAACTCGTAGGATTTTTCATATTTTTTGTGTTTTCTGATCTGATACTCTTTACTCTTCTAAAGTCTTTATCTTGTTTTATTTTTCTTTCCCCCCCCTCCCC
>VXAY01003307.1:60605-139043 GCA_013399855.1 Oxyruncus cristatus
CCCCCGTTGTCACTTATTCTGCTTTCTGTTTCTTTACCCGGGCTTTGATTCACATTTTTCTGGGATGTGCTCATTTGGCCTGTGTAACCTTAAGAAAATGTTACCATTTCAACATAATGACTCTTTTCTTTCATGGCTTCCTGTTCCCTTTCCTTGTGAAGTGGCATGTATACCTTCTGCAACTTCCAGACTCAGCTGGGAGCTAAACATGCAGCTTTTCATTTCCTCTCTCTTCTTCCATTGAAGATCTTTTGGACCAGAAGTGTCTTAATCACCATTTCTGAAACACTGCAGCATGGTATGAGTTTTGGTAAGAGTTCTTCCATGAGTGTGGTGAATTTTGGTTGTATTATGAGCACAGTCATTTAGCAGTGAGCTAATGCAATCAGTAAAGAGGCTTTCTGACATAGTGTAAGATCATTCTAGTGAGGAGCAGGGGAAAAGCTTATTTTCTTATTGCCAGGTAAAAAACAAACACGGAACAAAAAATGTCCCTTGGCATGTCCTGTAGTGGATCGAAGTCTAAACTGAAATGTAGATTCTCCATCAAATTAAATTCCTTTGTGTCTGGCATGGTATTCCTCTTACATCCTTCTCTAAACAGAATCGGCTTGACTCTTCCCCATTTTCCACAGTAACTGTGTGATTCCATGTTCAGTTTGTGAGAATTGCAAGAGCTGTGATGTTTTTCTGAATTAAAGACGCCAGATTTGTAGTGATTTCTTCCTCTCTCCTGTTTTTCCTCCCCTCCTCCTGACAGACTTATTTCAGGGTTTGTTTGTTCTTATTTTCCCCAAGGAGAAGACTTTTCTTCATCAATCTTCATGGCAGCTTATGTTTCTATATATAGAGAGGGCGTTAGTTGACTTCAAATGTAATACCAGTGCCATTTTACCAACTGAAGTAAGAAAGGCTGGACTACAGTGTAGTGTGCTCTCTGCTTCTGTATCAGCTCTGTTCCTTTCACTTGGGGAGCATAATTGTCTAAAGTCCTTCTTGATAGGTTTCCATTCTGAGATACTCTCTCTTCGGAAAGCATAAAATTGTTATGAAACGCTAGGCACGGAGAACTTGTTATCAAAATACTTGTTTCTTGATTTTGTTTTTATCACTGTTGTGAAATGGAATGATTAAGAAGTAATACTCCAGAAGTAGAGGAAAGGTATTGGAGATTGCCTCTTTTTTTCTGCAAAAACAGTGCTGTCTTGAGACCATTATTGAAAAGCAAGTTGTAATGAAAATATCCTAAAATCGTTAGCTTTATCTTGGTTGTGTCAAACACTTGGTAAAACTCCAAGGTGGTAAATAACTTGTTTATTTTCTTTATGGAATACTAATCTTGTTTGCTTTGGCATCCAAAACCACTGACAGCTGATTTTTACTTAATATACACTTTTTTTAGAATATCCCTTCCATGCAGTAATAAAGATACTTATTACAGAGCCCAGGAGGCTAGTTATAGACCTTGGGTTCTGCTGTGTTTGATGGTCCCAGAGGCAGAGAGGAGCAGTGTTCACTTAGGCAATTCTGGTTGACATAAATAGTCTTAGTACTGATGTCAGAGTCCTTGTAGACATTTTAGCAAAGTAGAGGTTTTGAGGCAGTGTTTGAAGGGAGAGTGAGAGATGTGACTGTCTCGTGTTATATGGCTTAAGAAGAAAATGGAGATGCATCTGATCAAAGGAACAGGTCTGGAAAATTTCAGTTGCTGCAATGTTCTATGTAGGTATAAGCAGCACAGTTAAGACCAAAAGAAATGCTACTGTACTAGAGAAAAAGAGATTGAGTGCCTAGGTGCATGTTTTTCATCTGTATCTGTGGTTTAAAGTGTCTTACTACCAAGTGGAAAAATGAGCTGGATACAACTTTGATGTAGAAGTGTGTGGTGAAATTCATCATGTAAGATGGTGTAAGAGAAAAAGGTGAAAAAAGGGGGAACCTCTCAGTTGTAGCAGATAGTTGAATTCCTTCAGGAGGGTACTAGAAATTATTTAAACATACAATGACTTAATTTGTTGGTGAAACCATTAGCTAGTGCCTTGTTTTTCTAGATTGACCATCAGTTAATCACATTTTGTTTCTGTGACTGTTTTTTATTGCAGCGTATGATGGTTAGAATCCAGAATGTGTAATAACAAGTTGCCTGTCTTTTCAGTTACTTCTGTTAAAAGCAGCAATTTATTTTTGTTGATGATTCACATCAATTTACCTGCACAAGATGACATCTTCAAAGTAGGTCTTTAACAAATAAACCCACCTTTTTTTCTGTAACTGCTGGTGTAAATTCCTGTTTTTCTACTTTTTCTCTTGAGACTGTATTACAAGCAGTAGTGTTTTCTTAATGTAGGATTGTATGGTTTGCTATGGAGGTTTTAACAGTGCTAAATTTTGAGACAGCAGTCTAAGATGAGATGTCAAAATGATGGGTTTACATGAGGTTCCTGACAGTCCCCAAAACACCTCATGTAAACTTGTTTCTGCTCCATCAGGACACATCCCTTCAACCACTGTTGCTACTGTGTTCTCTTGTGAACTTAGTGAAATAGTTCACATGGTGTGTGTTGAATTGAGATTTGCTTTCAGCATGAGAACTCAAAGCTACAAATGGGCAAGTTTTCTGATGGAATTTTCAGATCTGACTATGTCTTTAAAAGGCCAATCGTATGTAATGCTGTGTGTTCACTGAACTGTTTGTATATGATGCTAGAAATCTATTTCTTAGTGAGGATGTCAACCTCAAACAATTTAGCAATCTTTATAGTTTTATAACAGATTAAGTAACGCCGACTTCACAAATTAAAATCAAATCACAGTTGATCATGATGATAACTTCCCAAATTAAAATCAAATCACAGTTGATCATGATGATAATATAAATAGGGTACCAGACTTTACAGAAGGCTTAATCTCTTGTTCTTTATGGTTTAGTTGAAACGTGTGAATCACAAAAGGTAGCCCAGAGTTGCTCTTCTCCTTCATCTTTATTAAAGGTTTTCTTAATTGTTGTGAGACACTCAGAAGATGCCTATCTCAGCAAACCTGATGGCAGTGTTACCTCCAGACTCTACACTGGCTGTTGTCTTTGTGAAGTTCATGGCTTCTGCCATGGTGGGTGCATCACCATTCCTGCATGGAGCATCAGTAGTCTTGGCATGGATTTTGCAAATTTGTCTGTGTCTGAAACTACTTGGTAATCTAATTGCTGGGTTCAGACAGGGAACTTGCTCTTTAGAAAAGCTTTCTTGTGGATAAACCTGGATGCATTTGAATGTCTGAAAAGAGTAAGGGTTGGGTGGAGTACCATGGGAATTGCCTTTAGCCTTGCTGAATGGATAGACGGTCTGTGAAAGGCTTCACGGAGAATTCAAAATACTAAAAGAAGGTATCCATATTTAAATTTTTAGTCTGGTCCTCTGTGATCACTTATCCCTAAAAATAAATGTAAATTCTAAGTCAGTAAATCATTTACTTGATGTCAGTTGTTCACTGAAACAATTTTGGATGTGACTGGCTTTCTCAAACTAGACATCGTAGAAGATACTTGCCTAGTCTATTCAGCAGCATGTCTGGGAGTCACTGCTCTAAGTCATAGTTGTTATATGCAGCAGTAGGTGCAAAGTGTAGTGGAGAGGGCCATTTTATTGCATATCTCTATCTTTGTTGAGTGGTGACAGGGTGTGTGTTTTTTCAGATGATCTTGGAGCTGGTGAGCTTTGTTCATTCCTTTTGGACGGAACACCTCAAAAGCTTTTAAGTAGCTAATGCAGAAAGGGATCATGTTTTTCTGTGGTTAGAAGCTCGGGTGCTGGTAGTGAAGGCAGAAGGAGAAACTGATGTTCCTGTGTAGATCTGTACCACCTAAATTGCTCTATGGAGTGGGGCAGTTTCCCTTGGGAGTCCTTTTTGTGTTTGTGAGGGGCTAAAGGTACAGCAAGAGACATTTTCTTCCCTGCTGCTTTCCTCCTTCCGGTATACCTGAAGCAGATTAACCATGGCTCCAAAGTTGTCATTAAGCTTCCTAAGAATACTTTTATTAATTGTGATTGTCTGTACAGTAGTTTGACAAGATTAGCAAAGCATGGAGTGCACTTTCTACTGTTAGTTTTTTCTTCTAATGACAAAGGTCTTTGGATTTGGCACAGTCTGTCTGCTGCAAACTTCTGAAGTGCAAACACTGATGATTTGGCAAGCAGTATAGCATTGGTAAGAGGAGGTTTGGGCCAAGGACTCCTAGCCAAGCTCTTACCTTTTTGCATAAGATTTTCTTTAACGGGAATGCAAAGGAGATGGGCTTGTGGTTAAATAATTACTCCTTGATTGAGCGAGAACTGCCGCGAGGAAGGTGCTTATGTAATGAAAGTCCCTATTGTGCTGTGTAAGAATAAGGACTCTGTGCTGAGATGGTGTGAGCAATCATCACTCTGTTGATTTCTCATACTTGACTCTACAGACTTGTGCTGAAAAGAATTATTAACTTGAGTTTTACCTTAAACCCACCAAAAAACTATGTCTAGCATAAGGACCAATATTGTACTTCAAAGTGCTCTGCAGGGCTTTGGATCTTTATGTCCAGGCAGCAGGCACCGTCCATTGGCATCAGTGGAGTAGGAATTCTTTGTGGCCAACTTCCCCTTTCCAATAAAGCAGCTCATACTTTGTTTAAAGCCAAAGGTGTATCAACTCCTGGGGAACACTGTGGATTAATATTTGGTGGCTGGGTTCGTCTTTTTGGAGCACTAGTGTATTTTTCCCTCTCCTTCATCCTTCTTGCTCAATTCTATATACAGACCGCTGCTGCTGTCTGCAGCAACCTATTTGTGCTGGTGGGAAGATTATTTTCCATTCCTTACCCTGTTTATGTGTCTGAATAGGAGTAATAACACAAGCTTAGAGACATCTGCTTTCTCCAGTGTTTGGTACTGTAATGGCATACAGGAGCAATTGCATAACAGGTCATTCTGATGTGGCAGTCAGGGAGACATTGTAGCTGGAGATGCTCAGTCTAGTTGTTGGAAAAATATCCTTTTTAAAATTTATGGCAATAGAAAAAATACCCACAGAACAAAGAAAATAAAAATCAAGGAAATTTAATTACAACACGTGTTGGGTGCTCAGGTTCAAGATGTACCAAAAAGCACACTTTTCAACTCAAAAACCCCGCTTTTAAACACTTTTCAAAGTCCAACCCTTGTTCATGACACGGGAGGCATTTCTCTTCTTCAGATTGGCTCTCCTGTGCCCCCTCCCATGCCAGGGGTAAGGTTTCAGACAACATGGCAGCCCCCATCTGACCGCATGGTCGACCATGTGGCGGGGGCTGAGGAAACTACATGTAATTGTCCTATTCCCGTACGCTCAGTCCCTGGCAGACATCTCAGAACTGAAACGTATACCCTACAATCTCCGCGGAACGCCTATAGGTTAGTAATAAGGAAAAGAGATTTAAGATAACTTTCTGTTAATATTCTATGTTCATTTCATTTGCTTGTAATAAAACCGGTCTTTCATTTCTCACATAGTCCATGTATCGTATGCTGTAGAGTGCCATGGAGGAAGCATTTAGCCTGGATATGAAAAGCTCTGTAGCTGTGCCATGAGGTGAGCCTGCACAAATAAACCCTCCTTTCTGTCAAGGCTAGTTTGAGCACTAGACTGGTGGTTTGGTTGAGGTAGCTTGAGACTCTTAGATTTAAACATCTGCCCTGCACACTCTCCCTGCACTGAAGCCTTTGTGGAATATCAGGATAATTTAGCTGCCAAAAGCATTAACCCCCCCCCCCCCCAATCCCAAACCTGCAACTCTTGCTTTTTCACTAAAATTCATGCAGATGGCCTTAGGCATACCTATAGGCATACCTTTGATGCCAGGTGGTCTCCCTGCCAAACCTGAAGCTGGCTCTCAATAAGATCTTATGTGGTTATGCTTTCAATAGAGTGCCAGAAAGCTGAACCTTGGCAAAACTGTGCTTTAAGCTGATGGTGAGAACAAAGTTAGGAAGAATGTTTTAGTCCTGGATAGGCATTGTAGCTACAGATAGACTAGATACATTTTATTCTAGATCTAAGTCATAGATTTTATTTATTTTGCGTATTCCAAAGTAGTGTAAGCTAAATTAAAATTTAGATGTTCTAAATGATTATTTGGATTTGTCCTTGGGTTTTGCCATCTCCCAGGGTTTTTTTTTTTGATTTTGGAAGCACTTGCCCTAGGCATTACTGCTCTAATTTGAGCCTAGTGGTGTGGATCCAAAGGAAGAAGCCTGAAGAGGGTGGGAGGAGCACTTCTCCTTCCCCTCTTTCCTGGTGACCTCTGCTTCTGTGGTTGCACTCAACTCTTTTCCTGCACATTTTGACCTGTGCTGTAATCCTATCAGAGAGGATAATTGCAGTCAGGAATGAAGTCTTTTCTGGAAAAGATTTCTCGCTTAATTCTGCACATATGAAATGTTTTTGACACTTGTTGGTAGAAATTGGCTCCCTGTGCTACGTTGTTCAAATCATCAGAGTTAGTCTTTTCATGCCTCTCTTTCCTGTGGAGACCCTCACTGCATACAACATTCTAGGAGGCAAAGTAGCTAACTAACACTTCTTTGCAATTCAGATAAGTTAAAAAACCGAACCAAATTACCCCAGGTAACAAACACATCAACTACAACTATCACTGTCATGACTTTCTAAAGGTTAGTGTGTCCAATCATACTTGTCAAATGCACTTAATCTCATCCGCTGTTTTTGTCATCCGCTGTTAGTTGACCCTAAGTCAACTTGGAACTGAAGGGAAAGAAAATTGGTTTTACTTATAAGACCTAAGTTACTGCATCCTCGTTTCATTCTCATCCTGTAGAATGAAACATCTAGTTCTAGAATTTTGAGTAATGCAGTACATTTTCAGTTGTAGCTGGAAAGGGTCTAAGTTTTCAGTAACCTGGAAAATACTTTAAAGGAAACTGTATTTTTTCTGTGGTGTTTTTGTGGGTTTTTTGTTTGGATGGACTCTTGTTTGTGTCTTTTTTTCAGAAAATATAAACTTTCCTCAGACAGGCTTGTAAGAAAGGTTTGTAAGAAAGGTTTGTAAGAAGAGGTTTTTTTCTGTATAAAATAACTAATTTGGAGAAGATAGGCAAGGTTTCAGGAACACAAACCTCACTTAAATCTTGGAAAAAAAAGAGGTGGATATAAAGCTAAGACAAGTTGGACTTATAGTAATAAACAGCTTTGTAATCCAGAGAAAAGTTTGTTTATGGGAAAAAAACTACCAAAAATCCGGTAACTTTGTGATGACTCCAGGATTTTCTGGTTTTGGTATGAACTCCAAGAATTTGGAGGGGGGAGTGTTCTTTCTTTGAGGGTATCTTTTAGGTTTCTTTCTGTCTTGTATCACATACTTTCAGGGGTGTGACTACAGCTAGACAGTTTCCATAAGAAATATGATTCATTGGGTAATTTATGACATACTCCGGGATGTGCTTTGGACTTCTTTTCCTGTTTGGGAAGAGGAACAGGCTTGATGTGGAGATGTTTTGGAAGCCTTGGCTTTTGTTTCTGTGTCACGGTTTGGTTCTGTTTCACATCTTTGTATGTGAGGAAGGGTTTGTGCATTCTGGAGTTCGTGCCCTCCCTCTTCTTATCGCTTCATATTAACCGGTCTCATAAAAGATATCACCTCTCTATGCAAGACCTGCCTTTCCTGTATCCTTGGGCAGTTGCAGATACAGCAGTAATAGTGGGGATCTGTTGGATATGCTGCTCTTGTGAACCACATCTGTATGTTTTCTTTCATAGAGTAGCTGGAATTTATTGTGGTGAGGAAATGACTGTGGGATAATATACCTTCTCCTGATACTTCGTGGGATGCTTTCCTGACCATGTTAAGGATTCATGCAATAGCGTTGTTCCATGGATATATATTACAGCTTTTAACATACTGACGTGATAGTTTAAAATCAACATACAAAAAACAAATAAAAATATCTGTATGAGTTGGGAAACATGACCTCATGAACGTGAAGGTGGGAGAGCCTGGGCTAGTGTTATATCTCTTGTAGTGTAGCCCCAAGAGAAACACTTTAGGAGCATAAAAATGGTCACTCTTTTTTCCTCTTTTGCTTCTACTCCAGCTGAGTGTTTATGAGGAAGAGTTTGAGTGGCTGCTGCAGTGGGAAACATAGATTGGCTGTGGTTAAGATGCACACAAATGTTTAGTATAAATATTTAGCAACAGGCATAAACAGGAGTTAAATAGTGCGAACTGGAATTGCTAAGACAAAACTTAGAGATGGCCATTTTCAAACAGTGACCTCTTTTTTTTTTTTTTACCTACCACTGTATTTTTACAGGGCTTTCCTTTACTTCCACCAAAGATTTTTTTGTGCCCTCATGGTAAGAGGAAATTCACACAAAAGGCTGATTGCACCTATCTGAAGGTGAGGAGAAAAACATTAGGGGAGATATAGGGTCTCACCTTAGAGTGAGTCTCCTGCTTGCAGGTGAGAAGTGGAAAGGACAAATAACTGCTTTGAAAACTTTTCCATTATCTCTTCAGTTTAATTTTACCATTCAGACAAAAGAAGCAATAGTGGTAGTTCAAACAGCTGCTTCACTTGGGTCTGGTTAAAGATACTTGCAAAAGCTTACTGCTGTGTCCAGGGCTCTTTTCAAAATTCATGCCCAGACAAACTTACAATATCCTTGTGCTTCGCAAGCTGTCAGCTTTGCTAACATGCTTAAAAACAGTGCAGCAAGTTTTGTGTCAAAAATAATAATGAAAAAATACCTTCCTTGAATGTCAAAAATTACACAGACAGATTAGCTTCTGTATGTGAGCGTACTTTGTTTTTATGTGATGGCTGCATAAGAAGAATTTCTGTACGAAGTCCCAATTCAGCAGTATGCTTTTCATTCTCTGGAGTTAGCTAGATTTGTGTAGAATACAGGGACATCTAGGATTTCTTTAGGCCATATAAAGATGGGGAAATGCCATAGAATGGTTTGGGATGGAAGGTACCCTAAAGATCATCTATTTCCAAACCTGCTGTTGTGTGCAGGGACACCTTGCACTAGACAAAATTGCTCAAAGCCCCATCCAACCACATCCTGAACGCTTTCAGGGATGGGGCATCCACAGCTTCTCTGTGCAACCTGTGCCAAGGCCTCACCACCCTCACAGTAAAGAATTTCTTCCCAGTATCTAATCTAAACCTGCTGTCAGTTTGAAGCCATTCTCCCTTGTCCTATCACCACGTGCCCTTGTAAAAAGCCTTTCTCTGGCTTTATTGTGGGCCCCCTTTAATTATTGAAAGGGGGATTGAATTAGTTAAACACCTGTTTCCCACAGCTTTTAATGATGTTCTTCTTTTTAATGATCTTCTGGATGTTATGTGGAATGTGAGGCCTAAAATGGTAACCTGAATATGGACACATGTTCTGAAACTTCTAGTCTGTAAAGTTTAGGAAAATGAAAAAATAAGGGGAGGGGGGAAAAAACCCCAAACTGTGCAGTATTTGACAGGAAGCCAGTGTAACTCCCTTGAAACTGGAGTGGCATGCCTGAGTCAGTGAAGTATGAGCTAAGAACCTGGCAGAAGCCTTTTGCACAAAGGAAGGTTGAGAGAGTCTCTCAGGAAGCCTCTACGCTGCTAAATGTGGCATGTTTGAACATGAGACTGACATCATTGTGAGTTCATAGTAGTGAAAGAACAAAGTGTCAACCACAAATTACACTGACCTAATTTTTAAGTCACTTATAGAAACTTAATAGCCCAATATCTTGCTTGTGCAAGCTGTTTATTTCTATCCCAACCTCTGACTACTTATTTAAACTACAAGTTAACATTCTAAACTGTTAAATAAATTGTTCTCAAAGGTGTGTGTGTGTGTTTGAGTGGTGCTACAGACTTCCTGCCTTGGCTCTTTTTCCACTCTGACCTCAGTTTTCACATAAAGGAAGTGATTAAGGACCACCCATCCTACACCTTTATCCTTCAGGATCAGTTTTTGAGGTAAGAACCTCAGGATTGTGTACCAAAACCTAACTCGTTCCTATTGGCTGCTCACATGCAGACTGGAAGTCTATCTGAAAATTATTAGAACGCGTACCAGTGGTATCAACAGGAATTTATGTAGAATGAATAAGTTTAATAATAACAGTATTTATTGATGTATATATGGTCATTGACTGATGCTTCTTCCATTGCCGAGTACTTAAGAAATACAAGGATCTTGCAGTCTGAAGATGATATACTACTTTCCAAGTATTTTAGTTGGCTCTGCGTGCCCCGAAGGTGATCCATTCTGTTGATGTATTACTTCAGTTATTGCAGAAATATATTAAACTCTTCTAGCTTGGGATAACTTTGACAACAGTCAGTGCCTTTCTGGTTGCTTTTTGAAGGACTCTTCCAAACACAACACCTCTACAAATTCTGGAGAAATACAGTATCTTTTTTACAGATTTGTACAGAGCTGTGTGTACATGTAAACACACATTTAATGGGATAATACCAATGTATTTTAAGGGAGTATGTTTTATTTCTCTTTGCTATTCAAAATTCTGGTAGAAGCCCAGAGAGGTTGCTACAAAACATTTCTTGTTGATCCTGGTCTTTGACTAAGGTGCCTATCAGATAATAACACCATAATTTGCTCCCTTACTTCAGAGAGCTGGAGAGAGACATTTTACAAGGGCATGTAATGATAGGACAAGGGGGAATGGCTTCAAACTGAAAGAGGGCAGTGTGAGATTAGATATTAGGAAGAAATTCTTTACTATGAGAGTGGTGAGACACTGGAACAGGTTGCCCAGAGAAGCTGTGGATGCCCTGAGTGTGCAAGGCCAGGTTGGACGGGGCTTGGAGCAGCCTGGTGTATTAGAAGGTGTCCTTTCCAACTCAAGCCATTCTGTAATTCCACTTCAATGATAATGTTTATAGCAGTGGGAAACGTAAGTCATCCTCTGCTCTCCTTCTTCCATTGTGAAGATACATGTGGCTTCTCTTTTCAGCCATATGGTTACCATGTTAGAAATGTGGCTTTGGCACTGCTGTAGGTCTTGCATAACATGATACAAATTCATGGAAACACTTGAGATCCATTGAAGAAAACATACCAGAGCACGTTACCTGGATAATAGCTCAGTGAGTACCATGACTTGCTTTTGTACCCTGTTGGTACCATCTTGTCAATATTTGAAAGCAATTTTAATAAGCAGGCCATCATAATTGTGAGTACAAATTAGGTATGGAAATCTGTTCTGTTCCCATGCTGTGAGCTGTTCGTAGTCTTCCACCCTGGTGAGCGTTTTCAGTCCCAATCATCTGGATCTAGGAGTTTGTTAATTTGTTTTCTGTACTGCATCTGCAATTCAGCACTCACTCTATATCATAGCCTGAACCCCCTATTCTGAACAGCCCAGAATGGGTGACTTCTTAGGGATTAAGGATTACTGCAACTGTTTAATTTCTGGGAACACAAACTTGATGTATTCCATCATGTTAATTGGGAGCCATTGTTGTACAGCATATACCTTCATGTTTCCCTCTCTACTCCCACTTTAAGATAGTTGGGCTGTATTGTGTTTGTGGACTCACTGTTTTCCACCATCTGTTCTGTTTCCTTGCCATGTAGATGTCATTTAAGGAAAAACCCAATTAAAATTAATCAGTTTACCGAGTAGGACTGAACTTATATATGTGTAATGTCAATGTTTTATTTGTCCCAGCATTCCTTCTGAAGATGCTTCTGCATGCTTTTATCACTATGTAGCATACACTGGTGACTTAATTTTGTATTAAGTATTAATTTTGTTTAGAGCATGCAGAGGGCTTCTAAAATGAGTTTGACAACAGATTTAATTAACACTTATTAGGGTTTTTTTTTTTTAACTTCTAGATGTTTATCTGTACTGCTGACAGGACATGCATGCAGCACTGTATTTTAAAACACAAGCAGGAAGAAACAAAGTATTAATGTTGACAGTTCGAAAAAAAAAAATTCCTTCCAAACTTTCTCATGCCCTGATATGAAGGGGTTGAATGTGCATGTTGCTTTCTGGGAGAACTGGTGTCATTTCCTCAAATGGGTGAAAGACCAGAATGTTTTAACCCATGTCATGCTGTACCGTGGAACAGTTTACAAAATCTCTGTTCTTAAAGGAGATTGATTCACTTTAGTCATTCAGTTTAATTTAAGAGAAGAGTCAATAAAAGTCTGCCTTGCCCAGAAGCTATTCTGATTTACTTCCCTGATAAAATTACTATCGTTATCCTCTGCTTTTAATCCGTTCTGGTCCTTGTTCGAAAGTTTCAGATCCACTTTCTGTTTTCATCATACAGTGACCGTGAAGCAGATCAGAGTTGCTTTTATTTCATTGTTGTCTTTTTATTTGCAGGGCCATATTATTTTAATGTGTCCTCCTTAAAATCTCTCATTAGGTAAAAGGCCTTATACTTAAAGGCTAACCATTATCTGAAGGCTCTGAGGTCTCATTTCTTTCATGGTAAGCCTTTCAAGGAAGTAGCATGGACTGTTATAACAGCTGTGCGTGATGTTTATTTAGCGGCTACTCTTTAGAGCACTCCTCTTTTTAATCTGTTTCTCAGCAAAAGGACAACCATGTAAATTACAAAAGTCACTGTTTGTATTGGTCTGCAGAGCTGCAGAACATAGTTGATTCAGAATGTGCAGATTGTGTAGTAGATGGGAACCTTGGTGTCATGAAAGGTGCTGCTGTAAAGCACCCTTGTTATACGAAGAGTAAAGTTAGGCCGAAATTTCAACAGCATGAGGATTTATGCATTAGTTGAACACTTTAAGTTTTTCCCTTTTTTCACTTTGTGTCTTTGAAAGTTACAATATAGTTGCTGTTAGAGTGGCAGGTGTGGACTTTGCCAATTGGTCACAATTACATGATGAATCTTTACGATTTGATATACGAGGACCAAAGTGCCACACGTGATGTGTTTTGTGCAACTGTCCTTCAGTTTCAGTTTGGTTTGTGAATTCCTATGTTATGTGCTGTGGCTTTGGATTGAGTCTCTTCAGACTTGGATTACATAGATAAATGAAATAATGTTCTAACTATTTGTAAACTTCATCAATTTTATGCTAGATACTTAGATAAGATTAGATTTTTAGGTAAGGACAGCATTAAACTTTTAGGAAAGAAGAGGTAGGTAGGTACTGAGATCCTTAGAAGGATGCTGTCATGCTTGACTGTTTAGTCTCTCCCTGGATTCTGTTTTACCTGGTGCACTCCACTCTGTAGCTGTGGGAGGAACACTCCGTGTGACCCGACTGGTTGGGTTTGTTTAGCTGCAATTTAGGGAAGGCCCTGAGCAACAGAGTAGAAAAAAGGGTGCCATTTCTAATTCTGGGAAAATAGAAAAAGGTATTTAAATAAGGGCTGGAGGACTTATTTGCCAGAAGTATAAAGGTGAGTTTATATACTTCTGTAATTCACCCTAATTGAAAGAATGAATATTTCTTTTTCTAAAGTTAGCAGAAAAGTCCTGGCCTCTTAATGATGAAAGACTTTTTTAAAAAGTTTCCCTTAAGCACAAATAGCTGAATTTTCCACTTCAAACTTGGGTGGCTCATTCATATTTCACTTAATGGTAGTATGGTATCCTCTCTCTCCCTTACCCTCCTTACCACCAAGGCTAAAAATGGGGGGGGAGGGGTGTGTGTGGAATATAAAATGGTTCTGAAAATTACAGGAAATGTCTGTTCCTTAAATAGCTTTGCCAGGGAATTTCCAAATGTGCTTAATGCTTATGGCTGAACTTGCAGCAGCTCAGTCTTCAGTCATGAGTGGATCCTGTGCTTAAAATGTGGCACCTCCTTCCAGTAAACTATGTTGAAATTAAGTATATGCTTTGTTTCTCTTCAGCAGAAATAATTGTGCCCAACTGTGAAATGATGGCTCTTGGGGGCTGTTTTAAACACGTGATTTACTTCTATTTATTAAAGTGTGAAAATACTATATAGTTTCCTGAGATGGTAGCTAGTTTATTTGTGAGGACTTTGGCGTGGCATGGATGGCGCCGAAAGGCAAGTACTAGTGAATATGAGGACTACCTGGCAGTTTTCAGAGGGACTTCAGGAACTGCACATGAAGCACTAAGGAACAGAAAGTTCCTTGTCTCAGTAGTTTGTTTCCTTGGACTGTCACAGGGTGGTCTCAGAACATAGGGTCTTGTCTCTAGGCAGAGCCTAATGAGTGTTAAGCATTAGTTTACTTTTAGTTTCTGGGATGAGATTAGAAAAGGGATAGCAACAAATATGATGAGTAGGATGAGCTTTCTCTTCGTTCTTAATTGTCTGCGAGGGCTGTGAGGGCCTCCAGAAGTTAGAAGTTAATCCTTATGCTGGAGGGGGAGTGCTCACCCCCTGGTTCCCCGGCCACGTGGCTCCCCAGAGCCCCAAACCGGGACCGCAGAGACCACACCAGGAGATGAGCAGGAGAGAGCGTTTATTGTTTTAGGGTCCAGGTACTTATAGGTTTGGGGAAATTAGCATACACCCAATCAAGGAGCTAAGGGCATTTTAACCACCACCCATAGGGGCAAGGGTTCACAGCCAATGGGGAAAGGTAACAAGGGTCAAATATACATAGTAGTTGTCCCAAGGGATTTTTGGGAAACAGACAGTGCTTCAGGTAAAGGGGGACTCCTTGTAGCACTTACTTATACAGCATTACAATCAGTTTTTAAAACAGGTTTGCTAATTTCTTTATCAGCTTCAGAAGTCCATCCCTGGCAGGACTTCTTCCACTTTACATATTGCTGGTCAATTGCTACAATTGTCTTCGGCAAGGCTTTTGCCACTGGATTACAGGAAGGAGCAAAGGAAGTCTTAAAGCCTCTTCTTGGAGCTCAAAAGGGAATTGGATAGCCGGAGCAGGCAGCGGGGAGTGAAGGACACACAATGTTCAACAGAACTCATGTAGCTCTCTGCCCTGCTGCTCTCACATCCTTATGCCTGTGTGCTAATGATGGGCAAGCGAGAGGATCCATCCTGGGTCCTTTCAGGGAAAAACATGTGCATCCCAGTCAAGATATTAGTGCCGGTGAGCAAAGTATGTTCTGGGTAGCGCACACTCTATCTGTCTGAAGGGCTCTCATCCCGTGTTCTACTGCTCGCATTTACAAGGTTTCTAGAGCAGTTGCCTAAAGACAGAGGTGAGTCTTGTAGTGTTTCTCCTTGTGATGTGGGTTTTCAGTCTGTTCACTGACTGCCCTGATATGCTCAGCCCTTTGCTGCGGTGGCTCTTCATGGTTATCGTACCATTTACCTCAGGGTTTGGAGCCAGTCCTGAATTTCACAGTAAGGCAGCACTTGGCAATAATTTATTGTCATGGTTTAGGTTACAGTGATTAAGCAAAGCTGTCATCTCTTGATCCTACCCTATTCACAGTCTTTTTCAGTAGGATGCTCCAAAGGGCCACGGCAGACCGCGATGATCAGGACGGTATCTACATCCGATATCGTACTGATGGAAGCCTGTTCAACCTAAGGCGACTGAAGGCCCACACCAAGACCTTAACCCATCTTGTCCGGGAGCTGCTTTATGCTGATGACGCCGCCCTCGTTGCCCACTCACAAGCAGCCCTGCAGCGTTTAACATCCTGCTTTGCAGACGCTGCTGAGCTCTTTGGGCTGGAAGTCAGTCTAAAGAAGACAGAAATTCTCCATCAACCTGCACCTCAGGAAGCCCCCCATCATCCCCACATCACCATTGGCCAAACAGAACTCAAATCAGTGCAACAGTTTAATTACCTAGGCAGCCTCATCTCTTCGGATGGTAAGATTGACAGGGAGATAGACAACAGGGTAGCAAAGGCATATAGTGCTTTTGGAAAGCTTCATAAAAGAGTCTGGCGAAATAAACATCTGAAGAAAAGCACAAAGATCAGTGTTTACAGAGCCATAGTGCTGTCTACTCTCTTATACGGCTCTGAATCTTGGGTCATCTACCGCCACCACCTGCGTCTCCTGGAACGCTTCCATCAACGCTGCCTCCGTACGATCCTTAACATCCACTGGTCAGATTATGTGACCAATCCTTCTGTTCTGGAACAAGCAGCAGCCACAAGCATTGAGGCCATGTTACTGAGAACACAGCTGCATTGGGCAGGGCACGTCTCCAGGATGAAGGACCACCACCTCCCTAAGATCCTGCTTTATGGTGAACTCGCCACCGGCTGCCGCAAGAGAGGAGCTCCGAAGAAAAGATACAAGGACTCCCTGAAACAACATCTCAGCCTTGGCCATATTGACCACCATAAGTGGTCTACTCTGGCCTCCAGTCGGGAGGCCTGGAGACACACCATCTATAACACTGCTGATGCTTTTGAGAAAGCACGCAGGATCACCCTTGAGGAGAAAAGACAATGCAGAAAGAATCGTGCCTTGCAGGATATACCATCTAAGGAGTCTTTCTGCTGTGCCTTTTGCAACCAGACTTGCCTATCTCGTATTGGCCTTTTTAGCCACCAGCGCACTTGCAACAAACGTGGGTAGAGCCCTTCCCAAATCTTCATTCGCGAAGCCTGGCCATGATGATGCATCTCTTGATAGCAATGATTTGAATCATATTTTTAGATGCCCAGGAAACAGTTTGAAATTGACAATGATGTGTTTATTTTTGCTTCCTTGTGTAGAGGTTGTAATTTAATTTGTGTCTGAACAGCAGGTGCTTTGTATAGGTGTTGTATGGGTATGACTATATGTAATGATTGGTGATGCCAGTGTTACCAGTGCAGATGCAGTGTTGGCTTTTTTGCTGTATGGGAAGGTGGGATTAAGTACTCAAGATGACCTGTTTCATTAGTCTTTGTCCATGCAAAATATATCTGTATTCAGACTTACTTATGGCCATCTTTCATATTAATAGATGCTGAACAAGGGTTTGTGAATTTGCTTAATTCTATGCAAATGCATCACCTGTGAACACTAGTTATAGATTAGTTTTCTAGGAGGAAGATGTGTTAAATTGTTTGGAAGGCTACTGTTGGTTGATTTTTTTGTTAGTTGTTTTTAAGCATCTCCAACTTTTTTTTTTTGATTTAAGGATAGTAGAAATAGATGTGCTGTGGTGTTTTTGTCTCTTTTCTATTAGAAAATCAGTATTACATAACTTTCTATTCCAGACCCTTTCCATGTAAATAAATATCTTCTCACCAATACTTTCATGTGTTTGGGGGAGTTTTGGAGGAAATGACTGTTCTATAAGTGTGAAATCCATTTTCTGTTCTTGTAATAAAGATTTATTATTATTATTATTTTCCTGTGTTTAGGTGTTCCCCTCTGCTGGCCTTTGTATGTGGACCACCGTCTGTCCTGTTCAGCCTGTACAGATTTTGACTTAAATGTGAGTAATTGCTGCTGACATGAAATAATAAAAAAATTCATATAAAAGTACTCCAGAATTTTCAGTTGCTTTGACATGGAAGTCATAGATGGAGAATCATCTCTTTAAAGGCCATTGACAGTTTTCCTTGTTGCCTAGTGCCCCAGGCAATAGGAAACTAAAAATGCAGTGTATTATAGTATATGTTTGAAGTGGATTAAATAAGCCTTCATTCTGGTTGCCACAGAACTAGATGCTGTGGATCTGTTGTGAAAAAGTATTTTGAAATGGAAAGTGCTTCTCACTTGTATGGGTGGAGAAGGGAGTCCCCAGATTAAGTCTCTGAGTCTCTTTTCAGTAGAGTGGTGTAACATCAACAGCATGTTCTAGTGCTTCCCATCTATCAATCAGGTTTCCCTGCTGTAGTACTTAACAAATATTTATTGTTTCACCATGAATGTCAAAGAGGTTGGTTTCTTGGTAAATGCAAGTGATGATAACTTGGTTTATTGCTTAGAGTTGGTGATGGTGTATGGATGATATTTGCAAGCATGTTGCATGTATTTGAGGGCTATGTTGAGTAGGTCAGGAAAATGTGGTGTTTTGGTATGCTTTTTGGTTTTATTTTAAAATCATATAGTAGTATATAGTAGTATATTATGACTATTTGTATGAAAGGAAATATCTTAGTTATCTAAACGGAAGATCCATTCATCTTGCTTAGTCCAGCTGTCTCAAAGTGCTGGTGTTAAAAACATTGCTAAGCAGTAGAGCAAGCTTAAAAATCTAAGCTGGAGGTCTTTTATGCAGCTTATTTGTGAGAAGTTGATTTCTTTCTGACTCTATCATTCTGTGATTTCTTTCTGACTCTATCTCTCCACATCTCAATTTTCAGACTGATGGAAGTGGGGTGACTTCTTTTTAGAACTAGTAATCAAAACACAGAAATCAGTCAAGCAGGATGAAGGACAATAGAGTACTGAAGCAGGGTGAAATTCTTAAAACTGCTTTTCTTTTATGAACACAGTACACACATGACATGTAAAAAAAACCCACTAAAATTTGTGTTCCTATTTGAGTCTTGCTGCTCTCCAGTCTTGTACCAAGGGTGAGCCAACACCTGTACCAAGTGTTCAGGAGGGTGGTGGAAAATGTCTGTGCTTCAACCCCCCAGCCAGGAAGCATGAGGAAATGATGTGCTTAATGAGATGATGATGCTCAAATCATCTGAAAAGCTGAAAGACCCCCTCATTCCCCGCAACATAGCCCCTGTAAAGAGCTCTTTTAATTCACAGGCATTTGTTACCTCACTCCTGTGTGGTCTGCACAGTGGCAGATGTAGGCTGCTTGTAGGCTTCTTGTAACTTCACTTAGATTTGTTTTTTTCACAGACTTTACGCTTTATTATGCAGTTGTTGATCTCTGGAATTTATTGGCTTGTTGAATTCAGAAGAATAGCCATTCCACCCTTTCACTTAAAAATCTTGGTTCCTTGTGCTCCACAGACGCTGTATTTCTTGCTACTGATGAGTGGCATCTGGAGCAAGGGCTGGACCCCTCTCAATTGTCACTTAGTCTCCAGTAGCATAGGGTACAATTATATATGTCCAGAACAGCATTTATTTCGATCTTTTGGAGGCTGCCTGTCATAGGTGTTGGGGGGTAAAAAGCTTCTTGCAGGAGTAGGAATTCATCCTGTGATCCCTAGATCTGAAGTTCCTCTCAAATGCAGAGTTTGCGTAGGCCAGTTTGTTGAGTATCACATGTGGCTGTGATCATAGGGACTGGTGCTGGTGGTACTGGCACCAGCTATTGAATCACTGGCAACTCCCAGTTCAGTAACACTGATACCAAATATTCTTTTGAAAACTGCTGATGTGCCAGCAGTAGCACATCCTCTGCATTTTAGGGTGCCCTACATGCGTGTTTTCATTCGGCTTTTTTGGTTTTTTTTTTATGCTGATGCTCATCCTAAGAAACAAGAAATGGACTGTAGGAAAGGATGGTGTTTTTCTCGTGTACCCTGTAGAAAGTAGAAAAATACACAGTTTAAAAAAACCCAACTCATTCAGGTGTCTCAGTTCAGTTTGTAAAAGGTGCTCATCAGGACCTTCTAATGTTCAGATGCTGTAAAGTTATTTTGTTGGTGTTTTGTCATGCAGCAATGATATATGTGGGAGCATTGCTGTAGGCACCTGACAAAGCAGGCATAAGTGACATTGCTGAGCATGTATGACACCAAGGTTCAACTTAAAGGTTAGCTTTATGTGAGGTAGAACTATTTCAGAGATCGTAAAGAAGCTTCTAGAAGCTCTTTGCTAGTTCCTTAACTGAGGTAGAATTAGAGACTCTCATTCTGAGAGTTTTTAAAATATATTCTTATTACATCTGCCTCTCATCCCTGGAGGTATTTAAAAGACATGTAGATGTTGAGTTTAGGGATGTGGCAATGTTAGTTTAACAGTTGGACTCAATCTTAGAGGTCTTTTTCAACCTGCATAATTCTGTGATTCTGTATAAGCCAAAACCTGAGATAAATCAAACAAGTATCCTGTTGTGATTAAAGGAATTGCTTGGAGTCAAAGTAGTAGCAGTGGAAATTAGGAGTGCATACAAAATGTGAGTTATTGTGACTGAAAAATCAAACACAAAACACAACGTGCCACGTTTCCAATTATATGGTTGCTTACTGCACTCCATCTGAGCCACTTGGGATGGGGACAAGAATCCCTGAGGCAAAAGAGATCCTGTAGTAATGTGGCAGCATTACACATACACATTAGAAATCCACTGTTGTTGGTGTGGAAGATATAGGGGTTTTGGTGGGTTGGTTCTTTAAACAATATGGAGAAACTGTAAAGATACCGGGCAAGTGTGGAACAGATCTTTTTAGTTTTACAGTGAGTTAAATGACGGAACAAGCAGTGCCACATGTTGCAGCCCCTCTGCAAGGAGGAAGCAGCCATGCAGTGTTACCTGTGTGCATGTGAGCGACTTCATATGGTATTCTCATAGTTTGATTACAGATCACTCTTCCACAGTCCTCATTTCAGTGTAGAACACCCTGTGGCTAGGATGGTTTCCTAGCTTGAAGATCAGCAACATAGTGGCCTACTTAGGGCAATGTGTTATATTACATCATTTAATGAGACACTATGGTGTCAATCATACCATTGAGATGTAAGTCACAAGAAGCAGCAGAAAGACAACAGTCAAGAAATTGAATTTTATCTTTTTACAAACACATGAGAAATTAAACAGGAGTTTCAACACCTCATAGCTTCTGAAAGATTAGAGCAGTCAACAGGAAGGGGAGGAGACCTCAAGTATGTAGCTAAAGCAGGGGGCTTCCAGTTTCTCTCATTTAGATAGGTCCCAAGGAAGAATCCCAAACTCCAGTAGCTCCAGAAATGGAGAGAATTAAAAGAAAAAATCTGTACTTGATAAAAATGTTGTTTCTCCCCTGCCCAGTGGAGATGTTCCTGTCATAACAGGATTTCAATTGCAATAACTTGAGGTGACATTGTTAAGTTTATTGCTTTCAAGCCATGCTTTCAAGGTACTTATTGCATTAAGGTAATATGGTTATTTAAAAAGATTCTTCACTAGTAGCCCACTTGCCTTATATTCTTTACATGCTCTTTACCCAGTCACCGGATATGACTGGTTTGAGTTCTTCTCAAGGGTCTTCTGAAACAAACTGCTATTGTATGAGAGTGAAGGCTGAGACAGCAAGCAGTAAGCACTTAGAAGGTAAGTATACCCAAACTGAAAGTTGCAAATTAAAGATTAGGTATTTTTTAACAGCATGTGTTTTAGAGTTCTGTAGTTTCTCAGCTGCTTTATTTTCCTGTTGTTACTTGGACTTTAAGTCAGCAATTTATCCATCAAAACAAACTGTCTAGTTCATGAACAAACTGTCTAGCTCCTTACAAAGGAGCTAGAGCCAATTACCATAGAGCCAGTGGAAAAGTTTTCATTGAGTTCAGTGGGTTTGGTATCTGGCAACCTTTGATATGATTAAAAGCGAATCAAAACTTGTGACAGGACATGTTAAAGAGAGATTTTTAAAAATGCAAAGTCCTGTTTTCCTTCTGAAAAAATAATGGACACAACTATCAAGTTTCCTTTTTTTCCCTCTTGCAAAATGGCGTAGTCTTTTGATACCTTCCTGAGGCCAGTATATAATGACTGCTCTTTGAGGTGGAGCAGACTTGCCAACCAGGTCGCAAAGATTTAGTACATGTAATTAAGGCTTGGTAAAGTTTTTCCAATTTTTTTTGTAGTTGAGAGCAATATGCATTTCACGTACACATATGTGCTATGTGAAGGAAGCACTATGTGCTTCCTTTTATCCGGACAAGCTTAAAAGCACTGTTCAATAGCACTAGAGTCAGAGAAAAAATGGAAAATCACATATTGTCAACCTCATGTCTGTTTATGTGAAACCTGGTGTTTTTCTTGTATTGCCACATGGAACTCATGAAATAGCTTTCAGTTTCATTTTTTGGATTGTTAAAGTGGAGTTTGTACTTTTTTCAGAATTTAATTTGCTTAAGATTTTGTATATGTAGACTTGTGTAATATATCTAATGAGTAAAACATCTGACCTGGGATTTCCTATTGCTGAGCACAACTGATCTGTTGGTGTAACAGGACTTTTAATAATCTATCTATAAATCAGTTTGAGTTCATTACTTCTCTTGCAATTAAGATAAATAACAAACATTTCAAACAGAAACAGCAAGTTAACACTGTAAGTAAATTGTAAGTTACAATGTAAGCTAAATCCCTTATGGATGAAACCCCATGGTGGCTCCTTTCTGAGGAGCGTTCCTACAAGGACTTGTTCCATCAGAGTGTATTTTGGGAGACTCTGAAGAGCTCAGGGGCAGCTGTGAGGCAGTAGTATGAAGAGGTGGTTAAACAGGTCAGGTGGTTTTACTGCTCTGCTGTTGCCGTTGCTGTTTGGGCTGATGTTGTTCAGATGCTGTCAGGATCTAATTTCACAGAAGTATAGTTTGTTTCAGATATGATTCAGCACAGATGCTACAAGTGTGGCACACCTTATATAACTGTCACATCAGCTCCAGAAAGGGCAGAAGAATGCTCGTGGCTTTACCTTTGAGTAGTGTGAGACCTCTGTACCATGTCTGGTGTTAAATTCAAATAGAACGCTTGTGTCCTGATGTAGCATCTTATTCTTCTGGTTTCTCTTCAAGAGTGTTATTAAGAGAAGTGAATGTAAGTTTTGTCCTTTCTTTTGTACAGTTTCTGTTTCCCAACTTGCAGTGCTGGTTTGTAAAATACTTTCCAAGGCATTAAACTTTAAAGATGTTTAGTGTTTAAAATGTTTAAATAACTAATTTTACAACTTCTTACTGAGTGGTGAAGTGCTGAAATCCTTTGAAGAGTTTTGCTGTTGAAAGGAATACCATGATTTAGGGCAGAATCTCTTAATTATGTTCTAACAGTCTTGTGAAGAAGCAGAGCTAGTGGCAACAAAAGTCTGCAATTAAGGCAGGGTATGTTGCCTAAAATACAAGATAATTGTCTGGGCAAGATGATTGGAATAGATTCAGAGACTGCAGTTGCCAATTCTCTCTCTAGGTGTTAGGCATGTATAGCAGAGAGGAGAAGTCCTCAGGAATGTATTTATTATATGGTATGGCCCACTGTACCGTTAACCTCATAGTTGAATGTTTTTTTGTTGGTTTTTTTTTCATCTTCCCCTTCTTACAGGTTTTTAGTCTGGTGCAAAGCTGATGGGTGGGAGCAAAGGTAAAGAATGATGTATTGCAGCAGCAGGCAGAAAGCATCTTTTGTCTGAATTGTGAAATGGCTGCTGTGTAGTCATGTCCTGATGAATCAGATGTGAGGGGCTGCTTTGTGGAATGAACCCTTTGTAACAGCGCATCATCTGGAAGCAGGAGAAGACATTCAGTTGAAGAGCTCTTTTGGAAAATGGATTTAACTTTTCTTTTGCCAGTCACTACCAGCATGACCTCATACATTTCTAGTACAATGGTGTGGCTTAGCCTTTGAGTACACAGCTATTACATCATCGCAGCAAATTAGAGAGGGAGGTGGTGAAAGAGGCCTTACTGTTGTCATGGCCGATGAGATGATCAGGACTCAACTCATTGTTGCTGAGAAGTTGGTGGCTTTGCTGGAGAGCGGTACAGAAAAATTGCTACTGATTGATAGCCGCCCCTTTGTGGAATACAATACGTCTCACATCTTGGATGCTATCAACATCAACTGTTCCAAGCTTATGAAGCGGAGGCTGCAGCAGGACAAAGTTTTGATTACAGAGCTCATTCAGCATTCAGCAAAACACAAGGTAGGAGTCATTTTCCCCTTATTCCTTGTATTTGTTTAAAGGAGCGGCTGGAAAGCAACTTGTAATAATTTTTCATTAGGTATTTCATAAAAAAACCAACCAAACTAAAACCAACAACCAACCAAACAGAAAACCCCCAAAACTGAACAAGACTAAGGCACTGAGTTTAGCTGAGATCCTACCTAACCAAAGAGGGCATTGGTTACTATTACATTTATTGCTGGGATTCTTTGTAGCCTGCTCTTCCCTAAGTGACACAGTAATGGGGAGGGATTTAGAAATTACTCAGAAATAATGTTCTCAGGGTTCTTACATGTCTTGTAGAGCACAGTCCCTCAAATGAATGTAATTAAGGCAGAAGACATTCTCCCCCTAAACTTTGAAGGATTGTTTGGGATCTGTGGTGATGGGGATTGCTTAGCAAGTGGTCGTATGGTTTGCAAAGAAACTGCATCTCTGTCAAACCTGGCTCCTACTTGCTGTTAAAAATGCTTTTCATGGATCAGTTTGATGGGTTTTAGTGGCTTGATTTGGTTCTTTGTTTATTTGTTTTTTGGGGGGAGGGATGTGTTTTTTTTCCAAATAGTGTTATCAGTGAAAAGAAAATAGCTAAGCTGTTTCAAATTAATGCCTGGGGGGGATTTGGTTTTTTTTCTTATCCACTGGTATTTGTTTTATGTGCTTTGGATACAAAAAAAATCTGCTACATTCTTGCTTTGACATATTAAACATGAAGATGATGATGATGGCGATGTTGGTTTTGGCATTTTTTACACATAAAGTTGTACAGGTAATCAAAATGTGTGTGGCTTAGAGGCAGTTTAAGATCTCTTTACTGTTTATGTACAAAACGTCCAGAAGCAGAAACTGAGGTAGGGCCTTCTTCTAAAAAGCTTAGCTGTTAAACAAATCAACCAACCTAGCTAAAGGTAGAGCATTTCACAAGTGACATAAAATTAGCTAATGATAGAAATTTGTGTAGTGTGCTTCAACTTGCAGCAAATAATCAATTTACAAACTCTCCAAAGAATTGAATCTGATAGGCATATGAAGTATAAAATAAAAGTGGTTCATGTACAGCTGCATAAGAAATCTATATATCTGAACTACTGTATAGCAAATACACGGGAACACTGGTGGAGGTGATAATGTGGTGCTTTTAATCTTCCTCCCTTTTTACTCTGAGTTACTTGTGTTTCAGATTGAAATTGATTGCAAGCAGGAAGTGGTGGTTTATGACCAAAGCTCTAAAGATGTGACCTCTCTCTCATCTGACTGCTTTCTTACTGTGCTCCTGGGCAAACTGGAAAAGAATTTCAGCTCTTTGTATCTGCTTTCAGGTAAGATGCACCAAAAGAAACCTCTGAAACACTTGCATAAGGAGAAGAAAGAAAAAGCTGTCAGTATAGCAGATGTGTACAGTTTTGTAAGTGCTGATATAAACCTCAGTTATAGCATAGACTTTTCTGTAGTTCTTTATGCATGTAGTGACACTCACAATACATATAGTGCTTAGAAATTGCATCTTACAGAGGATATATTACACCATTAGTATATGTAAGTGGAAATGGATCAATGCGGGGGTTTTTAGATGCACATCTGCTACTTTAGGGTCAAAAAATAGGAAAAGAAATGTGCTTCCCTGTTTTTTTAAGTATTGTACATGCTAGGAAGAAAACCTCTTCCCTACTGAATTGGTACTACAATAAGAACAAGGGAAATGATCTGCCAGAGTTATGGAGATTAGTTTGTGTGACTTTTTAAACTTCAACTCTTGAAGTGGTAGCACTTTATTTAGATCTTCTCCCTCACTCTTGTTTTTTTTTTAATTTTTTTTTTTTAAATCCTAGGTCAAAACATCTATAGAAATTTAGCTCCTTATAATACCGGATTTGTGGTCTTAACGTGTGCTTTTGTCATTATTTCTATCATGGAACAGTAGACCCAGTGTTCTCAAGAAGGAACAAGGAATGGCATGAGGGAGATCCAAAGCTGAAAGAACAGGGAATGATGAGTATACGTAGGAAATCCATTGCAGTGATGACTTGATCTGTGATCTAATGAAGTGTACACCTAGTCTCTGAGAAATGCTAAAACTACAGTCAGGGACTGAATAATTATGAGAGAAAGGGAAATAACTTCAGAGAGATGCTTCCTCTTAGCAAGATGGTTTCACTGCAGTTTGTAGTCATCACTTCAAATGAAAGTGATAGGGGAGAGCTTGTGGTACTGAGAGAACTTTTCGGAATTTTTTTTTAAAACTGATTACAGAGAAAATGAATAATTTCTACACTTGGACAGGTGTGTTTTGTACTTATTTATTTTAGGCTGTACTTAGAGTAAACTAAATAGGGTTTTGCATTGGCTAGGTTTGGTGTTTCTGTTTTATTTATTGACTAGGTAAGAATTATATCTGTAGGTGGTGGACTACAGCATTAAATTAAATAACTCTTCTTTTGTATGGGCCACCAAATAATTATGTGGTGTCTAGGCACAGTAAATTCTTAATGTAAGAGTGCTGAATTAAGTGGTTAATACTGTCTTGAATTGAAAACTGTTATTTAAAAAATAAACCCAGTCTAGAAGTCTAGAAATCCTTTTACTGTTTGAATACACAACTCTGCTCATTTGTCCTGAGGGGTTTCTTAATAATCAGAAGCAAATTAAACCTCCCTGCCAAAATCAGACTATTCACAACTTAATTTCCATGATAGAAAGAGAAACAGCTGTCTAATAACTGAGAATTTAGACCTTGTGGCAGAGAGGAGTTGGAAGGCATCCTTAACAAGGCCAAGCAGAGGAGAGTATCATGAAACTTGTCCCTCCCTTGCATGAGACAAGGCTTTGATCTCTTTTCCTCTGCTGGACTCCCTGGAGGAAGTGTTCGTTGTGTCTCCACTCTCAGACTTCCTTGTGGCTCTTGTAGGAATAGACAGGACCAGGAAAGGAGTGTTCTCCATCTCCCCAGTGCATAGTCTGGGCAAACACCAGTTGCATGTATCATAATGATACTATGAGAAATTGGTTTGTTTTCATTACCAGCACATGATTGTTTGTTCAAGATGAAAATGCTTCTTAAACCACAAGCAAGACAGTAGTGCACATTAGCTGAGGTGAACTTAGCCACATACAGCTGGAAAGGATTAGTTTGATTTTTAGAGAGAAGAAGGGAATGTAATGTATCGAAATCTTCCTTATAAGAAGGAGGATTTGTATTTTAGCATGTCAAATGATTTTCTCTTGGCAAAGATTAGGTTTGAGAATTTAATCTTATATTTGTTTACATAACTAGGATGGGACTGTTTTTGAATGCAGAAACAACTGCTGGCTTTAAAACTAGTGGTAGAGGAGTATAAGAGCAAAAGGGAAATGTAAGGAAGTTATTTACTACTGATCTATTACAGGGAAGTGCTTATTTCAGTTGCTTATTTTTTACATCTATTAAAAATCTAGCTACTTAATACATGAAATACAAGAAACCTTTTGGGATGTGGGGTGAAGGAGAATGAGCTAGGTTCAGTCTTATGGAAAGTTTATTGATATGTGGCTCTAGGAAACTAGATAAAATATGTTATCTCAGCAAGTTGATGATGAACTCTCATAGATGTTTATGGCCCATAATGAGAGTAGAGGTCAGTGCACCATGCAAAAGAAAAACCTTTGGACTTGAGTTTTCCCTATGCCACTAAATCTGGTTTATTTAAAATCATGACCTTAAATAAACATTTTGGGTAGGAAAATATTTTTTGTTGGGATAGAATAAGGAACAATTAACAAATATCTGAAATTCCTGCGTCTGTTCTTACCACCCCCATTACTGAGCAGTTGGTGAGATGTTTTTCTATCTAGATTATGCATAAAGGTATGTTCTACCCTGGAGATTGTTTTTCATTGAAGTACATGTTGTAGAGACCTCAAAGGAACTCTTACCAATTAGTTTAAGCTCTTGGTATAGTCTCATAAAAATATTTATAATCTGGTGAGGAATGTTTTCAGGAATTTAAATATCCATTTTGCTTCTTAATTTTTACAATATGCAAAATACTGAAATGTGGATACTGAAGGCTCAATCCCACTCCCATCATGGCATCTACTCATCTGAGTTAGATAAGATTTAAACACGGGGATGTCACTTGATTCCTTCTCTTTCCATATGTTGAGAATTGGATTTACTTGCATGGAGTCCTTTTCCTAGCTAATAGTGTTTTTATGATTTTTCTGCTTGTTCTGCAGAAACAACTGAGAGACTGATTCTTGCTTGAATGATCATTGTTAAGGCAGTAAACATCAAGAGTCTTGCTTAAATTCTATTCCACTATGCAAGTGGAAATCATTCATGTTCTACTTCCCTTAAAAACTTGCTCTTCCCTACTTTTAATCTGGCTTAGTCCTACTCATGCAAGCACAGATGTCTTTGTGATGATTACCTTTCAAATGTTGCTGGTGAACAAGATGAAGCACAGCTGTTTATTTTGTGTTGATTTTTTAAAACTTTTTTTTTTATATACAGAAGGCTTTCTGAAAAAAACAGAAATGCCTACTTTTCTGAATTTACAAACTGTCATTAAAAATTGTGATAGCCTAACACTGAAACACTGTACTGGCTCTGAACTGAAACCAAAGGCAAGAATTATTGTTCTCAAGTGAATGTAGAGCAATGATAAATGTCCAGCAAGGACTAGCTAAACTTCAAAGTAATGTAATGCAGGATCATAGAAACAGTTTTACTGAATTCTCTAAGAATTTTTCAGTGCTGCAAGACCAGAGTGTATTTTGCCTGTGAAAAATGAAGAACTTACTTTTCTGTCAGTCATTAAATTGCCACTTAGGGGTACCACAGTACCCAATACCACTGAGAACAACTAATATGGAAAACTTACATAATGTACCAGATTATAAAGTGTATGGGCAGAAGGGCAGTTAAAGATACTGGAAGCCTTTTGGGAGCTTCTAAAATTGCCTTTACAGTTTTACACCCCTCCTCTCCAGTGCCTGTACACTGACGTGTAGATTTGTATGTGACTATATTCTGTTGGAGCCGTGCCTCTCATTAAATAGGATTCACCTGATCTAGATGTAATCAGGGCTGTGTATGCGTAAATCTCTCTGTAGAAAACTTGCTTCGTGGTTGGAGATGGAGCTGCTATCCTTCGGTTAGAAGACAGCTATCTTGAAAAGGGGTCCATGAAATTCTGCATGCTACTTACTACACAGGTTATCTGTATAATTCAGAAAATTACCAGTGGAGAATTACAGATTTTCTAGGTGCCCAGGATGAAGCCCTGTATCTGACTTTCAGAACCATTGAGCCAGGGAGCTGTATGCCTCTCTCTCAAAACCATGTCAATCCTGTCACCATGTGAATCGAGGCCCAAGTGGGGAATTGCCTACTTACCTCTTCCTACCTTTCTGCCTATGAAAAGTATCAACCATAATGTGATTCAGTGGATTCTCCTTTCATGAGAGCTCTCTGATACACTCCTGCAGAGCACAAAGCTACTTTAATAAGGAGAAATAAATAAATTATTACTTTTCTATTAAGTGACAAATGATGGTGACATATGCAGTGGACAGTCAATGATGTCCTAAGCAGAATGAGTATGTAAAGAAAGAGCAAACAGAATGAGTTCAGTGAGGTTGGACATAGATCCTGGAAACAATATAGTGAGTTATTATCCAGGGACTGTGGCAAAAGGTATGCTTTTGCTGAAACTTCCCAAATCATTGTTTCCTCCTTGCCTGTCCCTTTCCTAACAGAGTGTGTACAAAATAAAAGACTTGCATGAAGGATACAAGGAGAAGGAAGCAAGTCAGGAACTTTCTTGCATTCTTCTTTATCCTGCCTTTTTTTAAGAAATATTTGAAATTGGAAGCCCATTTAAAGAAATTTGAGTATAAAAATGCTAGTATCTCTAGGGTACATTTACCATTGTGCTGTCTCTACTTGCCTAAAGCAAAGCTGAATAAGAAAAGCCCAGTGCTCTCTCCCTGCTTTGTCCCCAGAAAAACCATTCCTTGTGGCAGAGGAGCAGGAAATCTTAAGAATATTCTCTTGTAGGTAGAGCTGATCATTTCTATGTCCTGAAGTGACCAGGGCTGCGAGACTGAGCTTCATTCCCAACTTCTGCAGTCCCATACATCAGTTAAGAGGGTGCCAGGTGGACTGAAAGACAGCGTGAGCTTTGTGCTGTCTGACACATTCCTGGCTTACATCCTGATACCTTTTAACATTTGGATTTGGAGCTTAATAACTTTTGGTTTTGACTAACTGAAGTTCTGAATGTTCCCTATATATGTCTTTGCAGAGTACCCCAAGAAGAAGAGCACACCTTCAAATGGTGGTCATCCATTAAAATAATGAGGTTATCTGTAAATTGAAATAAGTACAGCAAGAATAAGTTCTTGAATATCCTACCAGTGTTCAGAGGAGGAGAGGTAGTTGCACAGTGATGCCAGCTTTCCTGATATTCTGGCTGGTTGATTCCATTAAAACAAACCTCTATTGAAAGAGGTGAAAATCCTGCTGAAGGAATGCAGTATTCCCCAACTGGTCCCATAACACATGGAATACAGCCATTGTTGATGGGGAAGAGTGAGAGAGATTAGCTCTGAATCACCTTCTTCAAAAGTCTCCCTCTCAATCAATTTTTAATGAGAGCATAGAAAAACGAGTACCCTTGGCTACGGCCAGTCCTCTGAGAATATCCTCCCACCCTGTGTACTTAAAATGCAGTTTTCAGTGTTCGTTTACTGCCATGATTGTTTTAAGCACTTGAGGAATGGGAGTAGGGTTTATTACTTTCATATGTGTGTCCACTTGCTGTCTTTTGAGAGAGAGAGCAAGGTTTGAGTAGAGTAGAGCTCTCATGACATTTCTCAAGCCCAAGAATAACTTGTTAAGTTTGCTTTTGTTTTGGATACCTCTGGATGCTTGTGAAACTTAATTGACTGGAATTATGGTGCAGGGTTGTTTTTTTTTTTCTTTAAAGGCAGAAGGGGCAAGTGTGGGTGTCCAATATGCTCTTTTTACTTGCCGTGCCACTTGGCATATGCCACTTGGGTGGGATGGGAAGCTTGACCCCATTCTCACACATTCCTCCTCCCCCACTGTATTTGCTTAACCTGCCTCTTAACCTGGTCTTACCAAAGGCAGAAACCCTCCACGGCAAAGAAGTTCCCTTGCTAGTGCATGTAAAACACCTGGCATAACAGGGCCACTCTGTAAATGTCACCAGAATGGGAAAGCCAGTGGTGTTTTCAAACTGTGAAAGCTTGGATGCTGTGGAAGGACTCCCTGTGGCTGAGGAGCGGGGATGGGAATGGGATGGCAGCCCTTCCGACTGGGCTCTCCAGCCTGAGCTTATGTAATGGAAAATGGCACACGTCCCTGCAGAGCTGAACTGGAATGCGGGAATTGTAATGGCCTGTGGAGATCTGCAGCTCGTTTAAACAGAGTGGAAACATTGTAGATTCATAAAACTTATGAGTCAGAAAGTTTACAACTTTCTTTTCTTAGGGCAAGGAAAAAATCTATATTGCAGCTTTTAGATAAACAGTTTAATGTTTAATGGGATTGTGACTGGGAAAGTGCTGTTAAGTCACAGCATTAAGATCCTCTGAGGCAAAGTAAATGTAAAAGTTAAGGGCTTGTATATTTTGTCTTTGCTATAGTGCTATTTTTTGTTTGTTTCTTTCTTTCTTTCTTTTTTAGTGTAGTTTTCAGTATGTTACCTTACCTACCTGGCACTAACCAATATTTACAGTAACAAATTCTAAACTGCTATTAGGAGAAGAGAAAAAAACTCAGAAAGCTAAACATGAGTTACTCCACTGCATACCTTTGGTGAATGCAGGGTGAGGCTTACTTTAAACTGTAAGTCCTAAGTATGTTTTAGAGGTAGTTGCAAAATTTCCTGCTTTTTTTATTGTTCTTTTCCCTTAAAAAGGAAAGTTAAATGAAAAAAAAGCAATATTCCTTTAAAAAGGGATAGCAATATAATATTTATTAGTATGTGGTTATATAAAATTATGAATAATTGGTGCCCTTAATGAAGAAACAAATTCTGGATTTAACAAAGGTTGAATGTTAAATCTTCAAGCTTCAATGTCTCCTTCTTGTAATGCTGTACATGCATGTAGTCTTTGTTTTTCTGACTTATCACTTGGGTCTTAGATCTTCTCCACTCCCTGCTTTAAAGTAATTGTGTTTGATGCTGAATTAACACTGATGTACTGTCAGACATTTAGGTCTTGTGGAAAAAGGAAGGAAGTAGCTTCAAGTATGTTTTCAAGTATGTTTTCATGTATTAATTGAAGAAAACCAATTTCTCCCTTTAGCTTTTTCAGAATGGTCAGAATCCAAAGCAGGGGAGAAAGGAGCAGTATCTGATAGGAATGGAACTTAAGAAAAATGCCTAAGTTTGCTCTGTTGTCAGTGTACATCGTCTGTGATCTTTTCCAGCAGACTCCATGACCTGCGGAAAACAGGCACATTCACTGTCCCTTACATCTCCATCAGGATGCACAAGACGGATCTTTCTGTGCATCCTGCATGAGGCACATGAAGCTGCAGGGCCAGCTGGATCTCCAGGGATGTTGTATTCAACACTTCATAGGCTTCTCTTAACTGGAAGTTCTAGGGAAGCCAAGCTCTTAGGAGTTGCTATGTTGTCTGTCTGTCTGCTGTCACCCACAAAAGTTGTTTTAAAGGTTTGTTGGTCATCTTCAGTAAGGTTTGACTAAAGGAGTAATTAAATGAAAAAAGTAATGGAATTCTTGTAAGCAGTATGGAAATGAGCGCTAGTACAGTGCAGAGACTCAAATTAGTGTCTCTCCCTGAAAACTGGTTTTGGGTTAAGCTGAGCTGGTAGTGGATTTGCTGGTGTGGGCCCCAGCAGCAGAAAAAGCGCCCTTAGGAGCTCAGGATGCAGTAACTCCTAAGAATCTACTGTGAGATGGGCATTGGTGGCAAGTGGGATTCTTTGGTTCTGCAGCTCTTCATATTACTTGGTTGAAAAACAAGTTTGCATAGTGTGAAAGTGAAAAGCTGCTCTTCTGGTCTTTAGAATTGGTCTCTGTTAGTTGGACAAGATGGCAGAGACCTTCCTCTTGATTACCAACATTACCCACCTCTTCTCCAGCTCAATCTTTTCTCCCCTCTGTCTTGGCTGTGCACAGGCTCTGGATGGCAAGAGCAATTGCTGGGGCTCTCTGGCGAGCTTTAGCTGACAGGGTCATTGGAAACACATGAAGTGATGTGAACACCCGCTATCTCACCTTTCTTTAATTTCAAGTTAGGTTTCATGACTGCACTCACAAAGAAACAGTATGAAATCCTCACAGAACAAATGCAGTGTAAGCTTGTTTTTAAGTTTTTAACTGTTAGAATTTGTATATGCATGGAGCTTTCATCTTTGTAGGGGTTGTTTCCATACTTGGACAGTTATATAGAAAAAGCAAGTTATACCTAATGCTAAGGTCCTCTACTTTTGTGTTTCCCTTTCCCTGCAGATTTGCAGGCACCTCAGCTTCTACTATTCAGTTTAACACCCAAACTTAATCCACCTTATCTCTGAAGTATAGTCAGATCTCTGTTACTTTGTGCTTTTTCAGTATGCATATGCCTGATTAGCAAGAGCAGCTATCTCCAGATGATTAAGATAAAACTCCTGGTTCAGATCTCTGGTAGCATGAGAGGATAAGAAGGAGTTACAGAATTGACTGTTTCAACAGCAATTTCATGAGCAACTATAAAGAGATAAGGATTGCCTCCTGATTGATTGTTGGGTTTTTTTCCCTATATGTGAGAAATATGTGTAAATTGAGACATAGGATGGATGTATGAGGGAGCATCTGTGCTCTGTTCAATATGCATGCAGGAAAGACTGAAAACTCAGGGTGAATGGGTGATGTCACTGAACCAGGCCTGTTCGGCTAACAGAACCATCGGCAATTACAACCAGCTAACAGCCTGGTCACTATGGTATATTGTGTAAAGCATTAGTGAGCTGCTCAAGGTGAACTTGGAAAGCTGGTAGAAGAAGGTGGCATTCTCCACTCTCTCCAGAACTCTGCAGGAAGAAGGATGTTTGGGAGAGGTGGGGGGCAGGAGAGCAAAGGGGGTGCTGGGCTGGTGAATGGGCAAAGTGTGCAGGGTAGCTGAAGGTTTTAATGTGCTCAATGACAGATGAAATTTTGCTGGACCAGCTATGATATCCTAAAGTCAAAGCTGCATAACCTGGGATTGTATGAGGAAGGGATGTGTGTTGATGTGAATGAAGAACAATGAACAGTGAAGAACATTTTGAAAACTGATTTTTTTAGTAATTGGTGTTTCTGCTTAACTTTTTTGCTCTTTCCCAGGCCAAATCAGTAATTAATGTTTCCTGCAAATTTGCCTTGTCTAATTTTGGTCACATCTCTGAATGGTTTGACATGCCATTGAAGGAAATATAAAGACAGGTAGGAAGGAGGAGAAATCAGCATAACATGGAATGAACATAATGGTTATAGTGTTGTTTAACTAGAAGGATTTTATTAAGTATTGGGTAAAACTAATGAAATTATGTGCACTTCACAACTTTGTACTAAGTGTTCAAGACCTTAGGGCTTAACTGACCTTTCATCTGCAAACCTCCATAGTGGTTTACAGAGCTGCAACTGCAGCATGGTGACTGGCAGTACTGTGGAATGTTCCTGGTCTGTTTCCACAGGACATAACTGAAGTGAGCTGATGTAAATACTTGTGCTTCTCAGTAGTTACTCCTCTGTATTAATTTAGGATTTGTGTTTAGTGTTTAAACTAAGCAGTCAAAAGGATCTGGATTAATTACCTTCTGTCAATTCAAGGAAACTCATCCCAAATCAGTATTTCTCTTATCACTTGTTTCCACCTGATCCCCTCGTCTCTTCCTGTGTCTGGCAAAGTTAATTGGAAGTTCTGTTTATACAAGGATTTATGTAGTGAATCTATAAGAAAGAACAACTTCTACTGGGGAATTTTGCTGAAACTTTTTCATCCCTTCTGGGTTTGGCCCTGTTTTGTTTTCTGAGTTGGCTGAGAAGGGAACTGAAGCTTCTGATACCAGGATTCCCTTAAAAATCATACCTTTATGATCCCAACTGTAGTTAGGGAAGTGGTGGAGTTTTGATCAAAGGCAAGTCTGTAGTCACCACTTTGCAGAATCATAGCAACAGGGCAATCAAGTAGTTTACTGCATCTTGCCAAATTTTTGCTAATAGATGCGGAGGCTTGGTAAGCACCAAACGCAGTAAACTGGGTGTAAACTGGGAGGTGTTCGGTTTTCTGTCACAGAAAAACCACTGACAGCTTTTGGCACCTCGACGTGGTTTTGTAGAAACATCCTGTTAAATGTCAAGGGAGCTGTTTCAGCTCAGCTTACCATCCAGAGTATAGAAAACCTGTATGGTTCATAGGAAGAATATTTTGGAGGTATTTGTCAGTCATCTGTTTTCAGGGGCCAGTTATATTTATCAAATTGTTCAGTGAAACTCTGTTAACCCAGTAACTCTGTTATTGATCTGTAGATTTATTTCCGTCTCCCCCATAATTTCAACATGCTCTTGCAATTGATTATTACTCACATGAGGCTGGAGTAGTGGTGGGAGAAAGGGTGTTATTTAGAAACTGACTCCAGAAATAAAGTGTATTTTCAATAATTAAAACAAACTGCACAGTGCTGCCAATGGCCCTATTCCAACAGAGGTAGGTAAGGAGATTTAAAGAAAAAATTTGCCTTGTTGCAAATGTTATTCTCAAATCGTGGAATTTGAAACAAAACCCATCATATCTTTTTTTTAAGGCTCAACTTTCTGTTCTGCATTACCACCTGTAGACTAAATTAATTTTCCAAGTGTTCAAGGTTTATTTTGAAGACCGTCTGCTTCATTTACAGCAGAAGTGTACAGGTAGTCTGAGTGCTCAGAGCATTTTTCTCGTAAGAGGCTCCTCATGTAGACTGTGTGCAGACTTCAGCTTTGGAGACTCATGGGAGCCATAATCTGTTAGAAAAGAGACATTAAAAATAAATCCCTTTTCTCTACACATTTTTTAAAATACATTTCCCTATATATTTTTTAAAATAGATATATTTTGTAAGTTAATGCACTCAAATAGTGATGTGTGCAGTTCCTTAGAACAGAAATTAGTCTCGTAATGTCATGACAGTTCAGTGGTCATACATGTGGATGCTGTTGTTCCAGACCCCTGATACTATGTTTGTTGCACTTAGAGATTGGTAGTTTAGCAGGATGCATATACAAATGTGTTTTATTGGTACAGGTTTTGTTTGCTTGTGGGTTTTTTTAAAGCAGTTTTTCCACATATTCTGACCTAGAATGTATTTTTCCTATTGGGAGTGCTGTAAATCAAACCCAGATTTATTAAAAAACTACTACCTTTTTGAAAACCTGGTCATAGAAGATGGCAAGGAAGATAGCTTAATATTTGAAACAAATCACCAGTTTCATGCTTTTTCAAATCCGGTTCACTACAGATACTAATAGGTTAAGATATATTCAAAGGAAAGGAGGGTTCACCTGTGAGCATGGTAAAGATAGGTAATATAATGCCAAACTTAACTGATTTGAGAGCTTTGTGATTATAATTCATGTTGTAAAGATACTGAAGTGACATGTTCTTAGGGGAGAATAAGTAGAAAAGAAGAAACATGACTTTGAAAGGATGAATGCCCTAGAGGAAGTGTTGAAGAATCCAGTCTTGAATCAAATGAATTTGCCTTGACAGAGCTCTGGAATAAAAATAAAAAATTGCTCCTTACACTTATGATGACAGAGCATGGGTTCCATCTCTCAGAATCTCAGGTGTTTTGTACGTTAGCTTCTTGCTTAATTTCTTGTCACAGGTTTCACTCATAAGTAAGACCAATCTGTAGGTAGTTAGTTATTGTTGAACTTTTCCCATGTAGGCTTTTGCATAGAAAGCACAGACGTAAAATCCTTGCTTATGCAGCTTCTTTGTAAGGACTTCTCTATTTCCAGCTGTGTGGGTGAGAGAATCCAGAAAGCAGCCAACAATGTTCCCAAGAAATAAAGAAAAAGCAAATGAAACCAAAGGCCAATACTTCATTTCCCCTTTTCCCCCACCCTCTCAAAGAACTGCTCAAATTTAATCTGAGAGGCATATACTGCCTATAAATTCAAAGAATGCTTCCTACAACGGAGGGGAAAACATTATGCTGTACAGAAGAAAATTTAGAAAGTATGTGGGAGAATTATTTTGCAAACTCTTCCTGTCATTCAGTGGACACATTGAACAAGCAGGATCTGTGCTGCCTGAACAGGGAAGTTGTAAAGCCAGAAGGAGGAATCCCAGGTAACAGAATAAAAATGTCAGAGCCAAAACTTTGCTGTGTCCCTAGCTTTAGTCCTTTAGTTTAGAGCTATGGCTCTGATGGGCAGTGCCTTAGCTTGTCTAACAAAATGGACAAGTTACTTATTTGTTTGTTTGTTTGACTGAGCGGGAATTGGTGTTCATAAATTGTTTGCTCTAAAATCTGATTGCTGCCTTTTTTTGTTTGTTAGATAAAATGGGCACACACTTGACTATAACCTTGGTGTTTCTACATTCACTAATGATACAGATTTTAAAATCTAAAGAATAGGTATAATACAGGCAATGGTAATGCAAGCCCTGACAAAATAGTACATTATCTTATTCCTGAATAATTTTAATTCATGTCTTCAAACTGTATTACTAGTGAACATAACATTTAGCAGATTCAGCACATTAATACTTCCAATTCCTTGATGACAAAAAGGTGCCTCATTCTGAATAGCTTATAATTACTCTTCCTTCAGTTAAAACTCTGCTCATCTCTAATGTGTGGAAGTACCTGGGGTTTTTAACTATGGTTTGCAACTTTCACCCTTACTGGCTGTTAAATGGTGAAAACAGTGAAGAAAAGCCTGTAACAGACTGATTTAGGCAGCTGCCTTAGGTTCTTCTTCATACTAGTTTATGAAGGTGAGGTATGAGAATGAGCTGAGCCTGAGGTTTAGTGAGGCTTGGTAAAAGCCAGCTAGCTTTTGTGAAAATGTGTCAAACTATAAGTTCTTTGCTGAAGGTTTCATTGGGGTTTTTTTTATAATTGTGGGTAAGGCCAGTTTGATGACAGCTGGTAGCACAGATGTATGATGCAGCCCTTGTGAATGGGATGGAAGCCAGGAACTAGCCAAGCAAGAAAAAGAAACGGAGTCTGGAACAGTCTCGACCTCATGTTTTATTCCCTTCATGCTTCATAGTAGCTGTGCCATGCTGATGGTGAAACAGCCAAGGAGCGTTTTTGGTGGCCACTAGGATTTTAGGTGGATTTAAATGTTTTATCAGTCATTCCACTCTGTTTTTCCTGAGTGGTTTAATGCAGTGGTGGGAAATGGTAATGAAAATGTTTGGAGCCATATTATGGGTAGGGCCTATCAACTGGTGGAGATAAAGAACCAGCAAGCATTAAAGGGAGTAGAGACTTCTGGTGGTCTGCTAGGGGAGTCCATGGCTTGGTGAAGTCTTCCCCTGTAGTCCCCTCTCTGCTTCACATTCCCCACTTGAGGTGGAGAAGCTTTGGCTTGGTGTGGCTTTGAAAGCTGAAACTTCTTCCAGTGTGCTGAATGAAATACATTAATTACGGAGCGGCATACAAAATAGTAATGTAGGATTTTAAAAGCAAACATTAATAAATGCATATTGACACTTTCACTAAATTGAGTAAACATTACTTTTTCATAATGAAATCTCAGTATAAATCTAACAGAAGAAGGAAGTGTTTAGAAAACAGCTTGCTGAGGTGGAGATGAAAAGGTATGCATGCTTTTGGTATAGTGGGTCCTGTGGCTGGTTTTCTGAAGTCTCATTTCCACGTTATTAAGAATGGGAAGAGGCATCAAAAACTTCTAAGGAATGGAGGTAAAGAGAAATTATTGGCAGAGTGAGAATACATAGCGAGGCCTTGGCTGCTACTGAATGGTTCCACAGTCATGGCACATCTGGAAGAGGCACACTTACAGTTTCTCTTTAGGACTTTTCTGCTGCCCCTCAGTGCCTCCCCATCTCCTTTCAACAAATGCTGCTTTCTGAGAACTGGTACGGGCACCAGTGCCTACACCACCACATGTAAACTGAATACATACGCTTCTTCTCACAGGTGGATTTGCTGAGTTCTCCAGCTCTTTTCCTGGTCTCTGTGAAGGGAAATCCACACTCATTCCTACTTGCATTTCTCAACCTTGCCTACCTGTTTCCAACGTCGGCCCAACTAGAATCCTGCCTCATCTCTATCTTGGGTGTCAACGAGATGTCCTCAACAAGGTGAGTATTCTGGGTGTCATGGGGGTACTTGGATGAGCATATGAGCTCCATGTATCTTTATCCATGCTTCTGTCATGCTTCATCCTTATACCTGTGAAACAGCTTAAGTAGGTGCAGATAAGAACTGCCTGCACAAGCCATGGAAGGCTATGCAAGAGCTAATGATCCACCAGGCCATGTAATTAATCTACATGCCATGTGATATGAAACCTGGTCTTCTTTCTCCTTCATCTCAGAGAAGATGATACGGTACTTTTCCTCAGTAACCTATCGAACTACAGTGAACTATCATATCTGCCATTACAGCAGGTGTGCTTTCCTGTGTACAGCTCTGACTAGTTTGGTTTGGCAGGTCATGGATGTTAACACAATCACGTTAATGGTCACAGCAGGACAAAGGAAGATTGTCTGTTTTTTAGTATTTCCTTCAAGGGCTAGAAAAAATAGCATTTAAATACCATGAATTGTGTAATAAGGGACTACTGCAAACAAATCTTTGTCCATCAACTGAAATGTTCAGATCTGGACAATCAATGGGGTTGTTTAAAATGAGCTTCTTTATGGTAGCACTGCACTAAGAAACTTCTACTGTTTCTACGTACATGTACATTTAGTAATTTCTGCTCCTAAAGAATAGTACAGAATACTTTTATATATTTAAAATAGTCAGCAAAGTCATCAAATATATCACTTGTAGAATGCTGGACTATCAGATGTTTAGAAGACTTTGTCTCAAATTGCTGTATGTCTGTATTCCTATGTATATCCACAGATGTTTGCTTCCATGAGGAGATCAACTCGTATTGCTTCCAGTCTGAATCTTGGGTCCCTTCACAAAGCAATTTTTATTACTTCTGCTGCATGTGTCCTCTTGCCTCCCATATTATCTGACAGTCCTATTCAATCTCCAACAGCCTTCATAAACCAGTATTAAATACATGGATAGGGGAGAGGGAAGGGGTGCTTCACCCTACCACATTGCCTTAATTATGTGCAAGGTTTTTGTGAATGGTTTTGTATCCACGTACAAAGCTTAAGCCTGGAACTACCTTACATAATCCTGTAACTGGATCACATTCATGTACTTTGACCATTGTATTTTTCACTGTTTTCTTCTACTTTCATTCCATTCTAGTCTGGCCATTAATAGGCTATTTTTAGTTACTTTAAGGGCGTTTTTGAAATCCAAGTTATCATGTAACCGTGCTTTAATAGAGAAGACAGAAATGGAGGACAGTCAGCAGTCTTTCCATCTACTTTGTCCTTTAAAATCTTCCTTGTCTGTATTGCCAGGTAGTGAGTCAACAACTCAAACTTGATTCACTTATGGATGTCAGCTTATTACTATTCCTACCACAAAAGTAATTTGTGGTCCCCAGACAAGGGACAGAAGGAATTAAGTAATTAAAAGAAAAGAAATTCTTTGCTTTCAATTGTAGGGTATTGGAAAGATGCTTTTATGCTGTCTGTTTCAGCATGTGAAGGGCAGGTGGTATTCTAAGATGGGGTGGGGAGGGAGGGAACAACTTGTTCTCCTCCGGGGCCAGGGATGTGTTACTTTGTTTGGGATGTGACTGGAACTCCAGTGGTGTGACTCCTAAACGGTGCATAATCCCAGGGGGTTGAAAGAGGCTGTTCCTTTCTCTTGCAGTAAATTGGTGCCTATGAATAGGTGTTGGGCACAGGCATGGTATGTGTGCCTCTCCAGAAATGGAATTCAGGTGGTAGCAGTGGTCAGAACTTCCATTATTTAGGGCTGGAGGAGGCTGCAAACCTCAACTACTGCTGGTGAGCCTTGACTGTGGCAGAGCTGGCTACAGCTCAGCCCTGGGAGTGGCTCTCTTGTCTGTTCATCTACAATCTTGATATTTCAGTGTGTGTTGAAGGAAGCCCTGCAGCTGCAGATACTTTAGAATTAATGTAAGAGCCCCAGGAGTTGGTCGGATTGGTACTTAACATATTCTTGGGAATTAAAATCAAAGACTAGTGTTTTTCCCATTTTTGTATGGAAAATGACAAAAACGTCAGCATACCACCTACAGAAAGTTCAGAAAGTTCTTACTGCCTGGTGTCATCCTTCACAGTCAATCTTTTGAAAGTTTTTTCATTGGCAACTAAAATACCTCTTAGATTTCTTACTCATTTTTAGGACAAATACACATCTTATGATTTCAGAGCTACTTATTTTTTGTATCTTTTTCCTCTTACTTTGAACAAACATGGGAAATGCTTTGTTCTGGGCAGGTCACTTGTTCACTGCACTGAAGTAGACTTTAGTGTCGGTGGTTTATCCCACCTCTTCAGTGTTCATGGTTGCCTCTGGAAAATGCAAAATTGCTTCCATCTTTAATTTTGGAAAATATTAATAAGCTGTGGAAACAAATCACAATTTCTACCTCTTAGAATCCACATGATGTTTTCCCAAATGTCGGCAACTCCCAGTTTCCTGGATTTAATCAGTTTCGTGATTTAACTAAAAGTGGTAGCTAGACATTGGCACATTAGGAACACAAATAATGGATCTGTGCTGCTCTTCCTTCAACATGCCTTGCTTCTGGGGAAGCCTGTAGCCTATACAAGGATATTGGGGACAGCAAGGAGGATGACTCTTACTACATTGGTTGCCCAGAAATAAATGGTAAGAAAGCTGTAAAGTAAAGAAGATTCAAAAATAGAGGGCCAGAAACCAAAAAATAGGAGTAAGTAGCAAAGTTCTGTCTTTGTTAAGACAGTCAAGGAGCTGGGAAGTGGTTAAGTTTGCATGCCCTGGTTTAATGGCCTTGTGGGGGAGTGGTAATTGGGACAAGAAGCCAGCTTTCTGTTAAGATTAAAATAGCTGTTTTCTATTCAAGTCCAGATTTTTTTTTTTTAGAAAACAAATTGCTGAAAAATTCTAGTAAGATTTCCAAAACTATTAAGATGTAGTTGTACACACTTGACCTTATTTTTGCCTTCAAATGCTATCTGTGAGTTCTCATGATTCCTTCTATTCACCAGACATACTGATTTCTCTAAAATTAAATTGTCTCAAAAATATCTGCAAAAAGAACTCTTAATCTGCATTACTAATTTGACCTGATGATTTAAAGATTTTGATACTTTATCGAGATGAGCCTACCTTTTTGGGATCTTTATAAGCTTATCTCTGAGTGAATGGCCAGGGAAATGCTCCTCTTGTTGCAGGACTGTCTATATTCATGATCTTTTAAAAATACTAAAGCTATTTGCCATTCATACCTCTGCTGATAATGCTTTATTTGGGAAAGATATACAAACACAAATGCTTTGTTTGTGTTCTTCAGCAGAACTAATGATTAATTCAGGAAAGTCATAGGAGAATTTTTGTATTTTTTACAGATTTCTTTCTAAATGTTTAAGTCTGAAAATGTTCATAATATTTTTTGCATTGTTTCAATACTAAAAACCTCATAAAAGTTTTAAGAGAAAAGTTTGTTTCAGTTTTGGGTCTCAGTGTGATACATTGTGGTTATCTCTTGCCATTGCAAGAGGCTACTGATAGTCATTGCTCTTTGTGAAAGAGAGGGAGACTAAATTCTAACCTAGACAGCAGTGGTAGTGTCCTTTCTGAAAGTGAGTATAACAGAAAAAAAATCTATATTGTGGTTTTGGCCTGAACAAGCCTCCTACTTACATCTCAAGGTTTGTACCAGCATTTAAACTGTAAAACTTTCTGCTTTTTCCTGCTTACATAACTATTCTCTTTTTCTTCCAGACCTGGATTTTATTTCCTGGAATAAAATAACATTTTGGGGTGCTATTAATTTTCAGATTAAACAAGTCATAAAATGTAAATAAGCTTACAAAAGAGCATTTACCTTCTTTTCACAACATAGTTAGTATTAGGATTTCTGGATCTTCCTCCCATCATAATTCACTTCTTTCTCTTGGATGCCTTACAATGAAGGCACTGTTATGGTTATTATACTGGAGAAGGTTGCACAGGGAATGATTGATACTTTAGAAGGAAGCATAACTTCTTTCTTTAGCCTTAGTCAAAAAGACAAGCACTAATATTTTGGGGTGTTTTTTTGGCTTGTAGATCTTGGCATCTGCAGCCTTTTTGTTCCATTTGAATAATCAATTCCACATCAAAAACTTTGCTTAACTGTGGAATTGTGATGGCTGTGATGTGCAGCTCACCAGCATTTATGTTTTAAAAGAAATAATAAGGTTTTCCATTCTTCTAAATCCATTATTCCTCACCCCTTAGCAATATTCTGAACAAAAATGCATCGTGGCAGTCCATTTGTTCATCACCTCCCTTCTTTATACATGAGCATGTTCATGACCCTCCATGTACTTTTGTACTGGCTATTCCAGTTCCTTCCTCACCTTCAAGCAGTGACAACAGGGAGTGTGCTGGTTTGAAGTCAGTATTTCAACTCAGTGATCTGAAACAAATAATTATTTCACAGAAGTTGATGCTGAAGAGCTTGGAATACTGGAAGGGGAAAGCTGTGTTGCCCAGGACAGTGAGGGAGGGATGCTGGGGATCGGGGGTATCCCTTGCACATGTAAGATACCAGGAGTCTAGCTAATCCCCTGCACCAAGAAACCCATTCCCCCATACCTTTCCTCTCTGGAAAATTCTAAATATTCCCCTATTTCCTTACAGCACTCCTGCTTTTAAACATGTCAGTATGTAAGAAAGGTGCAACAGCATCAGCTATGAAAGGCAGGCAGGGCTGAAGGGAGCTTGCTGGTTCAACTGGGGAGATGTGCAGGAAGGGAGAGGGGGAGATCAGTGACATAGTGGAATTTTCACATTCCCTTAGAAAAAAGAAAGCCCCAGACTTCAGAGGAGACTGCAAGAGGCATCCATTTCATTTCATATTTCTCACTAGTATCTGTGATAGGGCAACCTCAGTCTTAGATATGTGATCTGGAAAACATATATTCAGGTCAGCATGTGGGAAGTGTTTGTTGTCAGCTTGCGCAGTGAGAATTTAAAACAAAATAGCAAAAATTCATTCTCTTGGAAGTGATGCTTCAAAGTAGCAGAAGGTATTCTACTGTTATTTCTGTTCTTTGTTAACTTTTTTTTTTATGGGATTTGCAGTCCAAATGTTATTTGCATACACTGGATGTCTCATTAAAAGTTGTTAAAAGAATTAAAAGCTGAGGAGTTATCTTTTTCTCAAAAGAATGTCCTTTATACAGCTAAAGGAATTCCAACACAAATTTCAATTTGGTTTTTAGCTTTGTAATGTGCCAAAGGTACCTTTTGACTTCGCTTAATCTTTCTCTCTCTCCTAGGAGCTGATGCAGCAGAACGATATTGGCTACGTACTGAATGCCAGCAATACTTGTCCGAAGCCTGATTTTATTCCAGAATCCCATTTCCTCAGAGTGCCTGTGAATGACAGCTTTTGTGAGAAAATTTTGCCTTGGTTGGATAAATCAGTCGATTTTATAGGTGAGAAGAAAATTCTCTCTCTCTAAAACAGTTTGTTGATTCCTCTGTGTGTCTGCCTTGCTGTTACAGTTGGAGAAGCCCTGAATGCTTTCTGGGTGGTAAGAAAATACCCTCGAGATCTGTGTACATGATCAGCATCACTTTATAAGCACAGAAGCAAAATAACATAGCAAAATAACATTCTGCCACTACATGTTCCAGCATGACAGAACAAAAACACTTAAGAGCACAACTCTGCTTTCAGGCAGCCTGGTAGAATCCTGGTATGTGTCTGCAGAGAGTGAATTAGAAATTTGGACATACAGCTTCTGTCTTGACCTGTGAGAAGTGAGCTAGCCAAATTTGAACTGGCCAAATTGTTCCATCATGAATGCTTGCTTGTTACTTATATATAAAATTAGAAACAATTACTTTCCCAGACATCTAAATGGGGTGGTTTATGTACACATTAAATTGAGGTATACTGTAACTGCAGTATGTTTTCTCTGTGGACTATGCTTTTTCTATATTCAGTGCTGTACAGTGCTGGAGAAAATAAATGATTTTTTGTTAAAAGCTTCCACAAGATTTGTAATTAGCAGTTAATTTGGAAGTTTTGAATAATTTTAAATAACATTGCTTTCTTTGCAAACTTTTCATGATGGTAAAATGCTGCCAAATTTGACTCTTGCCAATTTCTTTGATATGTAGAAAAAGCAAAAGCATCAAATGGCCATGTGTTAGTGCACTGCTTAGCTGGGATATCTCGCTCTGCCACAATCGCTATTGCCTATATCATGAAGAGAATGGATATGTCCTTAGATGAAGCTTACAGGTAAGAAGAAATTTCCCATTCATACTAATTCTTGTCCCTGTTGTCTTATTTTACAGTGAATGATAAAATGTTACAGGACCAAGGGCAGAAGCAGACATTTTACCTGGTAGTTCACTGTCCTCTGCGCACTCCTGTTTTAAGCATAGACTTCCTCCAGAAAAAAATTAATGGTGTTGAATAGACATCACACAGCTAATATTAATTGCTCACCTGCAAAATGGACTGTGCTCCAAGTAGGCGAATACATGGAATGTAAACTGCCTATTAAATGCATGTATATTGTCCTGGTTCCAGCCAGGAAAGACTGGAAGCTTGTGCAAGCTGATATTCCAGGTTATCACGTCAACCAGACTATTCCTTAGTATTGTTTGCTCTTTCGCAAATCAAAAATCCTAATAAAAAATGCAAGTTTTGTTTGACATTTTTCATGTGCTTGCCTGCATTTGTGCTAGTGTGTTACACATATACACAAGTACATCTTTCCATTTTTCTCACGCTGGTTTGAATGACTGCACACTCATCTTCTGTACACTTCCCCAGAGAGATTATATTTTTAATAATATTTAATTTTCCAGGGACATAAAATGTGTGTGTTTGTACTACATTTACGTCCTCAAGGTTTCTTCCCTTGTTAATACTTTTTTTTTTAAAGAAACATTCCTGAACAAAAAAAAAAAAATCCCAACCNCCCTTTTTAAACTTTTTTTTTTAAAAAAACCTTCCTAAAAAAAAAAAAAAAAACCCCAACCCCCCCCCCAAAACCAAAAAACCAAACCAAACCAACAAACAAAAAAACAAAACAAAAAAACCCCAAACCAACCAAACAAACAAAAAAACCAAACAAAACAAAAAACCCCAACCAACCAACAACAACAAAAAAACCCAAAACAAAACAAAACAAAAAAAACCACACACACAAAAAAACCCACCAAAAAAACAAAAGCAAAAAAACACAAACAAACAAAACAAACAAAAAAAAAAAACAAACCAGAGGAGGAGGGCTTTGGGCAGCTTTCTGCTTTGCAGCCTGTAAAAGCAGAGTACTTATTTAGCTATGTTGTAAATCAGACAAGTAGGAAGTATGTTTTTGTATTTAACTTTGGAGTATATGACATGATTCTATTACTTAGGTCTTTCATACATTTAGAATTCTGCTTCAGCAAAACATTTTCAGAGTCATTGCACCTTCTCCATACTCAACCCAGTACATGACTGTGCTTGGATTGGCACACCTGCGCTAGTCAGGCTACTTCCTACAGGACGCAAAAAGAGGTGAACTTTTCTAGGGATTTGGCAATCCTGTCGCCCTTTACTGCTGAACCCCTACAGGACATGAGAGAATACTCTTTTGTTTTAATGCTCCATTTGCACCTTTCTGGTTTTCTTTTTGTTTATCATATCAGTGTGGGGTAGGAATAGCTGGAACTTGCTGGATAAGGTCAGAATCTATCATGGCTCTTTGTCTTGCCTGACAATGATAAACAGGATAGGAAGTACTCACTACAGTAACAACAGCATGAGAGATGAAAGGAATATGTGATGTCATCCCTTGGAATGATGGGGAAGGTGTCGTCTCTCTGTAGCACATTGAGAAATGGTCTCTTGGCTAAAGCTCAAATGTTGTTCATGCAAAACTTGAGGAGCTTGGTCAGAAACCTGGTCAGAAACCAAGGTAGCAAAGATCCCACTGATGAAGTAAAAAAGGAAAATGATGCACTCAAATCACTTGTGGACATCATGAAGAGTTTAAAAAATGTTTTCTTCACCGCCCACTTTTTAGCCACCTTTAAGTAAACTATAGAGACAATTGGCAGCCTCCAGCATTATTTTGCTTAAAACTGCCTTTTTTTAACTCCATCCTCAAGTTACTTGTGCTTAATTGAACCCTAGTCCAAGCTAAGTTAAGAATAGTCTGTAGACATTCACAACATTCACTTTAGGGTTATCTTAGGTCTGAGCAGCAGGTTCTTTAAGTAATTCTTGGTTTGTTTGTCCCTTCTTACCAGATTTGTGAAAGAAAAGAGGCCGACTATTTCTCCCAACTTCAATTTCCTGGGCCAGCTTTTGGACTTTGAGAAAAAGATAAAAAACCAGAGTGGCCAGCCTGGACATATTAGTAAGTTGAAACTTCTGCATTTGGAAAAAAGCAGCGAGCACATGCAGGTTCTGGAAGGTGGGCAGAGTAACCTCTCCATGAACCAGCTCTGCATTACTGCTACCTCTGAGATTGTGGAACAGAAACCGACGGACTGTGGCAGTGCACCACGCGGGCACTTGTCCCCTCTGGAAGATGGCCCACTGGTACAGGGCATAAACGGACTGCACGTCTCCCTGGATAAGGTGGAAGACAGCAACCGGCTGAAGCGCTCTTTTTCTTTGGATATCAAATCTGTGTCCTACTCATCAAGTAGCAACCGTGTGACTGCATCAGTTCAGGGCTTTGCCTCCTCTGAAGACACCCTGGAATACTACAAACATGCAACTGCTTTAGAGGGTAGCAGCAAGTTGTGTCAGTTCTCCCCTGTCCAGGAGGTGTCAGAGCAGACCCCAGAAACCAGCCCTGACAAAGAGGAAGCAAATCTTCCCAAAAAATCCCAGAACACGTGGCAGCTGGATAGCCAGGGCAAACGGCAACATCTGGGGAGAGCCAGTGGGAGTACCACCACTCAGCGGTCGCTCCTGTACCCCCTCCACAGGAGTGGGAGCATGGAAGACAACTACCGAACGAACTTCTTGTTTGGTCTCTCCACCAGCCAGCAGCATTTGGCAAAGTCTGCTGCTGGGCTGGGCCTCAAAGGCTGGCACTCGGACATCTTGGCTCCTCAGACATCGGCTACATCCCTTACCAACAGCTGGTATTTTGCAACTGAGTCCTCACATTTCTACTCTGCCTCAGCCATCTATGGGAACAGCGCTGCTTACTCTGCCTACAGCTGCAGCCAGCTGCCCACAGGCTGCGACCAGGCCTGCGCTGTGCGCAGGAGGGCAAAACAGGGCGACCGAGGGGACTCCAGGAGGAGCTGGCATGAGGAAAGCTCTTTTGAAAAGCAGTTTAAGCGGAGAAGCTGCCAGATGGAATTTGGGGAGAGCATCATGTCAGACAATAGATCCAGAGAAGAACTGGGGAAAGTAGGCAGTCAGTCAAGTTTTTCAGGCAGCATGGAAATCATTGAAGTGTCCTGAGGGGCGGGCAGCAGGCTTGTGTGACTGTATCAGAGTTGCTTCCCCCTCCAGGCTGCTCCCCCAGCGTGTGAGAGATCCCTGTAAATCTGAAACTGTGTGTAAAAAGGTGGGGGGAGGGAAGAACCTCGAGGCTTCAGTGTGTATCCAGCAAAAGGTTAGTACCGCAAAGAAATGACAAGTGAATATCTGCCCGAGGACACGACGGGGTTTTTCTCCTCTCCTTTCCTGAAGAAGGGCAGAACACTTCAAAGGTCTTTCCCTGATAGAGGAAGCAATTTTATGCAATGGATTGCACAGCGTTTCAGTGGTTTTTATAAAGGAAGCTCTCTTGGTATCAACCTTGCTCTGCTTCCACTGAAACATGTTCCTACCTGTCAAGACTAGTTTTGTTCTCCCCTCCTCATGCGCCATATGTTCACCAGTGCACCTTAGCCCTGACACTGAGCCAACCTCTGGAGGGAGACCTTTTTCCTGTAAGAAAGAGGACTGGGAGCAATTCCAAAAGACATAGGGACTGGTTACAGCAAAGCTTGTCTGAACACACAGTTCAGACAAATGTAAATACTGGTGTAACTATTGTTCTAATGGATAGGCTTTAGGTGATTTACTAGAGAGCTGCTTCAGAGAAAAAAAACCAGTACCTCAAAAATGTAAAAAATAACTAGGGCTTTATGGCTGCCACATGCTGGTAGTCAGTTCATAAGCAATGTGAACAAGTAATGACTAGCCACATTTGATTTTTTTTTTTTTAAAGCTGTCTACGCACAATTGTTTCAACTGGCTCAGCAGCAATGCTTAAAAGATGAATGAACCATACTTAGAACTGTTTCCCCCAGTCTTTTGACTATTTGTATTTTTTTATATTAAGCTGGCTTCTGGGAGAGGGGTAGTTGCTTTGGCTTCTAGGTTATAATGGAGTGGTTGATAGGCAGGGTTATGTGCAAGAGAAGTGGCTGCTACAAGGGGCCACAACATGCTTTTCTTGCCAGTTAATAATTCAATAGGAGGGTCTTGAAGGCTTTTTTGGTTTGGGGGTTGGGTTTTTTTTTGTTTGTTTTGTTTTGGGTTTTTTTGTGGTTTTTAAGATAAAAATGTGGTAGGCTTTTATCCTTAACTGAGCAGTACCACTGAGGAACTGTTCTTCATATATGGTGCCAGTCTTATGTGAGGTGGGGGCAATGCAGGTGGTTGGGTTTTATTCGATTCCAACATGGATTGGGACTGGTTTCTCATTAGTTTTGCTGACTTCTTCAGATAAAGGGAAGTCTGGCGGGCTACCCAAGGAAAACAGAAGGGGGCCTCCAGTGTCCCATCTCATAGTATGGTGTGAAAGAAAGGGGGTTTGAGAAGAGACAGCTTCTCCCCTCCCACACTCACAGCTTCAGAGGAACTTGATCCTGGCCATTGTTCTCTGTCCCAGTGTAGGGTCTTGGTTTCCCAGGATGCTGATGCATGATTTGTCTGCAGATGCTCAAGGCTGTACCATGTCCTCCCTCATCACCCCAGAGAAGATGCCAATGTGAGGAGGTGTCACATGCCTGCTGCCAAGGGGGTGTTCCACTGAAGATTAGGCACAGCCCTTCTCATGTATTTGACAGCAACCCAGGTGCTTCCCTTCCAGTTCCCGTTCGTGCGGTACCTTGGCTGCCCTGCTCACATTGGTTCACGTGCGCACGTTGCTGCAAGAGATTTGTGGTCAGTGAGGGGTGGTACCAGAGGCACTGTGTAAAGCTTCATACTTCATGCTCTGAGGGAAGATGCACATCTTACCGTGGTCTTTCCCAGAATCCCTCAGAAAATGTGTGCTGGGTTTTGTCCCAATATTGTTTTGTCCCATTTCAGTGCAGGCAGCTGAAAATTGTACATACATGTAACAAATACTTAACCCTGGCCAACAGCTTTAAAAAAAAATTTGTCAGCAGCAACCTGAAGCCCTAATTCAAGTGAGCAGCTTGGGTTATGTTAGGGGGTTTTTTTACTATAAGTTTAGCTAGTTTGTGACTCAAATCTCAGGTTTTACTATATTGAAAAGTGGAGAAGATTTTGTCATTGTTTTGTTTTGTGGCTAGGACGTGACTTTAATTTGTGGACTGTTGAAAATAGCACTGAAAGCTACAGTATTGATTAACTTGATCCTAAAAAGTGCAAAAGGCACAGAGAGAGACAGCACCAGGAGGCTCTGTTTGGGTCATGTGTATGAGATACTGGAAGAAGAGGTAGCCCAGGCAAGGGACAGGTTGACATCACACATATCAGGTGTTCATTAAACATACTGGCACTTGTCTTTGTTTACATATCAGGTGAAAACAATTACATTACAACTATTTTTAGCATATATATACACATACTCTGTGTGTATATACCTATGTATAAACAGTTTTAACAGTGTTCCTCTCAGCCAGATTTCAGGAAAAGCTCATGTCTGTGATTTAAACCAGTTAATGGGGGTTAACACGTATCTATCCCTGAAGACAGAAACAGGTTCTTCCTGTCTTTTGTGCTCCTTCAGACATGTGTATTTCCCCCTTCTCTATGTTTGGGGTTTGGGTCTTTTCCTATGTTTGGGGTTTGTTTGCTTGATCGCCTTCTAAGGAACTGAAATCTGGTCTTGTGGCTCCTTGTGATTTGCAGTATGCTCTAGTTCCTGAATGAATCTAAGCTGTAGGCTCAGTATTTTTAGGGGATGAGTCCCCATAGGAGGAAGCCTTAACCCCATGTCTCACACAGGGTGGTGCCCTGGCTCCTATCTGAACTAGAGTCCTGTCCCTGAACAATACTGGAAATGGTTTGTAGAAGTCTGGAAAGCAAAGTGGAGGATGTGAGAGGGGAAACGTGTACATGTTCAATATGAATATAAATGTATTGCCACTGGTGTATGGCATACTTGGCATATTTGTTTTATGGCAAGCTATACGTGGTTCAGAGAGATGTGAGTTTCTCATCCTGTTGCGTCATGAGCATTATCTGTATGTATGATGAAATAAAATCAGAAATGGTACCTGTTTATATAGAATGGCTGAGGAAGGAGTTGTGGCATGTGCATTACCTGCCTGCAGTACAACTTGCTCCCGAGCAGGCAGGATGAGCAGGGTCCCTTATCATACATACCCTTCTCTGCACCTGTGCCTGTTCACAAATTACATGGCTAGAGCAGCTTTGCACCACTTGTCACAAGCAGCGGTTATTTTACAGTATCGGTAACCATTTAGGCTTCTTACTTGTTCCTGAATACCCCACCTTGTCTGCTCGCTTGAAGAGCAACTGTGGCACTTCTCTACCATTAGACATTAACAATGTCTAATACAGTTGTGAGTAACCTGTTCCTCAGGCAGCTGTGTTAGTCTTGGTGAAGCAAGTACTTCAAATTAAGTTACCTAGAATGATCCCCCTGTTTTTTTCTTGCCTCCCATGCTTCTTATTTGAAGATGAATGTAATTACTTGTTTAAATACTTGTTTTGACTGATTCTGTCAGTCTTGAAGCATGCAGAGCAAGTTCTGCTTGCTGGTATTGGAGTACGCCCCTCACTGCTGCTTCAGAGAATAGCTCATAAAAATTACAATGTTTGTGTAACAGCATCTTCAAACTCAGGTGCAATAGCACAAGCTTTTTCTTTGCTTAAAAAGAGAATTTCAGAGCATAATCCCAGAAAGGGAAATGCAGAATTCTTAGCCTCCCTAAAAGAAACCAAACCATAAGCCAGAGCACAAGTAATAACCTATGTGAGTTTCTGTGCTTATTTTCTACAAACAAGATACGGCAACTCTTAGACAGAAAGCTGCATCCATTACATGGCAAAAATGGAACCATACAGATTAAATAGCATGAGCTGCTTAGCCTGCAACACAGGTTGACATGACAATCTAAGATTGAGCTGCTCAGCTTCCCTCACCCTACTCCAAAGTCCACTTCCAATCACATTAGCTCTGTTCCCTGAAGTTCTGTTTTTTGAAGAATGCACTTCAGCTTTCACCACTCCCTTCTGCTTGCTTTGCAGGACTTGCTTTGCTCCTGTTCACTCCATCCTTCCACGCTTGCCCCTGCCAGTAGGCAGTTCTGTGAAGAGACAGTCTAATGCCATCTTAGTCAAAATCCAAGGGGCAACTGAAATGTGTCTCATGCATGTCATGAAGACTTAATTTTCATTTCATTGACTGGCATTGCGAAGAACTGATGTAAAGCATCTGTCAGGACATGGTCTCTATTTGACAGGGAGATACGTGTGGGAGGAAAGAATAAAAGAAACAGAATATACTCTGCTGCTCATATTTAGTCTTCCCCCTCAGTCTTGGGAAAGCCGCTGGGTGCACACAAGGTGCATGTGCCCTAACAAAACAGGCAGTGGTCTCACACTGCCAGTGCTTTGCACAGGGAAACTGAAGTCTTACACGTGTCTTGAGTCCTCGATCCCAGATTCTCATCACCTCCAAGAGGCTGCCAGCACAGAAAAAGTAGGCAGCCAGCTGAACTACAGTCCTCCGCCACTGCTACTGAGTCCCAAGCATTGCTGCTCACATCATATATTTAAACTGGACGTCAGTGCCAGCCAGAACTGGGATGGTATTGGAAGAAAACCCAACATTTATTTTCACTTCGGGATACGTTTCCTTATAGTCTCAGGGCAGAGGCAGCCCCAGGGCAAGTGAAACCAGCCGTCTCCACAACACAAAGGTGGGTTCTGGGTGCAAAGCAAAGCTCAGCACTGTCCATAGACATCACAGTGAGAAGTGGTGCACTGAAAATGAAGAATAAGCAAGGCAAGTGGAGGAACAAAACCCTTCAGAAAGAGCATACCAAACGTTTTAATGCTGGAGCATGCGTAAGCATGTAGGGAGCTGAAAGCAGAGCAAATGTGCGAACAGGATTACCCCCCATAAACTATGGAGCACTCAGCCACAATGCTGGTAATCAAAATACACAGTGGCAGCTTGGGAACAGGAGGGACATTTCAGTGGGATTTCAGGAAACCACTGGCACACAGTCAGAGAGAGGGGCTAGCTCATACAGTGCGTGGGTTTGAGAAAACATGTATTTCTATTCTTTCTGTGTAAAAGCTTAGAGGAGGGAAAAACACATTTTAAATATTTCAATATATTTAAATATATTTAAAATAAATTTTCTTAAAACCAAACCAAACCTCTTTTCTGTCCCCTTCATCAGATCGTCACAGAAATTGCCACTGCAGATAGGTTGGCACTTTAGCACCCTGTCAATGCATTCAATTACAAAAACAGAAAGAACAAAGCAAACCTCTTCTGCATACGTCGCACACTGACCAATGTGGGATGCAACAAACACCAGTGGCAGCACACGGGGAGAGTTGCAACAGCAGTCAGGTGAAGGACCAGAGCAGTTCAGGTCAGCAGGGAACCACAGACTCAGAGACTTGCCCTCCTCCCCAGCTTTTCAGAAGATTGCTTACCAAGAAGGTTAGCTTGTACCCCAAACTGCACACGACTTCAGAAAGCAGAAAAGGGCAGAAATGTCTGGTTTCAGTGGAGCACACCAGATTTCTCTGTTTATAGCACTAAATTTGTGGTAGAAGTAACAGCTGGTACATTCGTGAAAGATACCTGAGGCCTTCTCCAAGAGCATTTGGCTTGGAAAAGGAAATTCATAAGCAGAAAGGTAATTTCAGTCACATCTCAAATCTCCTGCAAAGCAGCATGGGAGTGAAGTGACAGTCTCACCCTGAGCATCACCTGCAGCTGAAGCTGAAAGCAGCATGTACAGCAAACCCAACAAACACCACCCAAGCAACAAACAGCAGCTCAAGAAGATGTGGCAGGAGACATCTTCTCCTCAGCAGGAGGGCCAAAGACTTACAGTTAATGAAGGCCATGGCAATATTTTAAATAAAACTATATAAACCATTGCTTGAGAACAGTTAGAGGGTGCATGCTGTCTTACAGTACCCATACTGTCCTGTGGAACGGAGGTGATGACGTATGAGCTTTGGAAGAGGTTCCCCTTCACATTTCAGCTCTGACTTCTTACTAGTTACAATCTGCCGCTGCTGCAAGGAAAGCTCTACCTGTGAGGCCCAGCAGCACAGCCAGTATTCCTAGGAATAAGCATTTTCTCCCATTCTCAGCCCAATGCCCATGTGTTTTCTAGCAAATGAGGAAGGAACTAATTGCAGCCCTCGGTCCTACAGCCTTCAGATGGGAACACTACTCATTTGCCCTTATCAGCACTGCATGGAGCAATGCTTTAATCTAATACTTAATGGTATGAGGCCAGATGTCTAGAAACCTTACAGGAGAGAGCATCTTACAAGAGAGAACATCTCAAGGGCCCTGCCTTGAGATCCAGTATCAGGATCTTCCCACTAGCATAGGCTTCCAGCACACCAGGGTGTGGGATATTAATGATCCCGTCTGGCAGACAGCTGAATGTTGCGCATTTTAAACATCCAGACAGCATCATTCGGACAAACAGGACAAAAATGACTGCAGCTGCTATTTAAAACAGTTCAGTATTCTTGTGTGTCTGATGGCAGAAGGCAGAGACATATTCCATGATGGACAAGGATGACCTGCATGGGCAGGGCTGTGACAAGCAGGTTCTCATGGGTGAAGTCTCATGTAAGCTTTTAACAAACTAAGCGTAAAATATGGCAGGATGTTGTATCCCATGCAACACACAGCATATGCCTATGTACTTATTACTGTGTAAAAACTCTGGGGTGGGAGCAGCAGGCAAAGAGGCCCATTCTGCTGCCTTTGCTAAAAAAATCTCCTGCTGAGTTCCTTGCCCTCTCTGAAGCAGTCAATTGCTCTTCCCAGGGCATCATTCCAGGGGGCTTCATTTCTACAGGACTCTGCGTTCAGACAATGGTCAGCAGGCCCTGGGGTCCAACCACTACTGGTTCAGATGCACATCAGTTTTCTGCAATCTGCATCACAAAAAGTCACACTACATGGCCTTTGGGAAAGCAACAACAAACAGCCTGTTGCTTCTTGCCACCAGGCAATAAACAGTATCATCAAAAACCTACTGCATTCTTATTTACAAATGCTCAGAGGCAACCTTCTGCTGATTAAATACTCTTTAAGTACCAAGTCGTACCAAAGCAAGTTGACTTTGGCAAGTTACGTAGCCTTGTGCTGTACTGGAGGCTGGTTTGTCCTTGACTCTCAAAGAGGGCTGTCCTCACCACTGGAACTGCACTCCTGACACACAACCACCCTTGGGGTTCATGGGCACTTCAGCCTCCTCACCAGCAACAGCATCCTGGGTCCAACAAAACACACACAAACCTACCCTTGCCCAGCAAATCAAGGGCTTCTCACTCCTGGTAAAACTCTCTTTCTGCTGCAACAAGAGCTGCCAGGCACTGGTGATGCAGGCTGTTAAACTCTGTTTCTAGATCTATAAATATTTTTACAGCAGCATGTAGTATATCCCTGGTTTACTCAGGGAGAAACCAAAGCTCAGAGAGGTGCTGCAAATTGCCTGCAGCCAGCAGACCAGCAACAGACTTGGCAACTACCCTGTCTCCTATGGGTCAGCCCAGCAGCTGGGCAGCGTGGATATGCTGCCTGCCTTCCAACAGTGCCCTTGGCTTGCTTGGGAGAAGCCAAGAACATCCTGTTGCCTTTGGAGCAGGTGGCTGAGAACAGTCCCCGAAAGGCCATGTGGTTTCAGTCATAAATAACGTGCTTAGGCCAGCTCCCAGCACAATGGCAGTTAAGCCAGTGCAAAGACCCAAAGGACTTCTTTGTCTCTCCACTCCATACACTAGAGGGTAAAGAAGCAAGTGCACCTCTTGGTAGAAAAGACAGCACCAAAATAACTGGAGTGTCCCAGTAAAAAAAGACACCTCATGTCCAATTTTGGCATGCAAAGTGAGCAGATTGGTACCAGTTCCTGTCAGAAGAACATGAAATGCCACCAGCTGGGGCATGGAGACATTGCCAGGGCAAGGGGGAGAGGAACACTAAAGCTTGCTTAACACTAACAGACATACATATCTAGAACAGTTATTCTTTTACAGGCTCATAAGTTAGTGAGCCCATAGAAGCAGGAGCCTCAAGGACATGCCAAAACCCTGCCATGCAAACCATGTTAATTATGATAATAGGCAGATTTTAATAAACCAGTTCCTGGCTCTCACACTTTCACCTATAAAACACACATATTTCCAAGGCCAGGGGATGAAATACCTTCCAGCCATCTAATCGTCTAAACCCCAGTGGCACAAAAATCGTATCAGAAGGTTCGTCACACCCTGTATCCCTTTGAATTTTTTTAGTAACAAGAAAAATGTCAGATGAAAGAAAATTCCTCCTCTGTAAACCCCAGCTAGTCACAGCAATGAAAAAAATGTCTCTGCACAGGCGGTGGTAGTGGTAAAGGAGACAGGAGGGCAAGAGGAGAGAGATGAAAGAAATGTAAATCATCTTCTCCAGACGACAGGACGGGGGAGCTCCTGGATTTCTTGGCTATGCAGTTCTGGCAGCTGATGCTGTTCTTCCTCTGATGCCCCGGCAGAGTCAGGCAGCACTGCCGTCTGCTTCAAACATCTGCCAATCCAGCTTGTTGGAAGTATGTCTGTGCTGAACACTGGAGCATGGAAGATGAGGAGGGGCAGCCTGCTGGGTCAGCTAAGACTTCAGCTCACGGTCAGGTTTCATGCTGAAGGGCTCCAGCCTCTCGCTCTCCGGTAGCATGCTGTTCAGCCGCTCCATCAGCGGGATCGTCTGGTCAATGCCCATCTGTATACGGCGAAGGATGGCAGACATCTCATTGACCTTCTGGATCTGCTCCGCATACTTGGCATATTTCTTCTGGCGCTCCTGCATGAAGCTATAAAGAGTTTCCACAGAGAGGTCCATCTGTTTAAAAACAAGTAGAGCAAGGCACATTAGGCCAACTGTTGCCGGAGACCTTTCAGCACACTGTCTTTCCTAAAAGCAACCAAGAACCACCTTAGGTGCCCCACTGGAGATACAAGACAGGTACAAAAGAGCTCCTTGGAAGGTACATAACCAGTTTGTCACAAAATGGGACTCATAGTTGTATACCAGGGAGGACATATGACAACCTCAGTTCTACACCCAAATATGTAAGTATGTGATGAGAAGATTCTTTATTTGCAGGACTGCAAGCCAACAGGCACTGCCAGGGATTTCCCAATAAACCAATATACATATCCTCCAAGTTACACAAACTCAGGGAACTCATGGCCTCTGCCTACACCTGTAGTATATTTTTATTGGAGATTGTTTATTTGCAAGAATTAAGCTCTACCATACTTGCCAGTGCTAATTTTCCTTGGTTTAGCTAGGTTACTCTGCAACTATGCCACAGCTGTTACTACCATTGTCATCTGGAAAATTCCTGCCTTGAGAACCACAATGGATTGCTACTGTCCCTAATTTCCCTGAAACCCAAAAATAAGGAGTGTTATGAGTGACCCCCCAGAGAGACATTAACTAAATTAGCCATGCAATTAAACACAGTTAGTACCCAAACATGGCTCAAGCATGATGACAATGACAGGAACTGCAGTGCTGTTCCTGCCATTGAGTGATGAAGGTAGCCTTTATAATTCACAGTCCAATTTTCTCTTCAGCCAGACCTGCAAACCCCAGGCGGAATTCAGTCAGTAGCCTCTGAGTCAGATGTTTTAAGCTGTTTTACACATTTTAAGACATACCACATATTCAAAGAATTTGGTAATAGGTCTGCTCCAAGCCCTTAAGCTCACAATTGCCTTGGCTTGCTATAGCTATACTCAACAATCCCAGTTATTCCAGTGCACAGGCTCCTCGGCTCTTCAAACTGTGGAGACATTTTGTGGAAAGCAGTCCCTCACTTGGGATGCAGCACATGCCCACAGGGGCTGCTGAGTGAAGAACAGAAACACACACACTGTCCAGTTTTAACCCACTGCCACCTCTTACCACTATTTTTCCTAATCTCTCCCATCTAAATACTCTCAAATGAAGGAGGTCACTGCTCATGAGGAAGCAGCCTCAGGGAATTGTGCTGAGAACTCCTGGTCTACTGAGAAGCACAGGTTGAAACCACATCCCTCACACTTTAACTGTGTGACAGAGTCAACCCATTTGATGGAGAACAGTGACCTGTACCTGTCATCAGGGACAACACAAATTTATCAGTGCAGTGCTAAAAAACATGCTGTGCTGACCTGATCTGACTTACATAGTATCTAATGAGCAACTGTAATCCTGACCCAGTATCCAGTGATGCAGGTTTGCAGGGGAAAGCCTTTAGCAAGGGGAGGAGTGGGTGGACATGATGCAAAGCTGGAAGGTGCATCCCCCACCGAGGACTGAGGTCCCACCAGGGAGCACTGCCATTCTACTGGCAGCAGCAGGGTTTGGCACTCAGGAAAAAACTAGTGTAGCTGTATTTGCTGACAAACATCCCTTTCAAGCCCCAGGGAAGAGGTCAAGTCAGAAATAGGCAGGCAAGAAAATGCTGAAAACCAAGTTATCTTAGGATTTTTGTAATTTAACTTACAAACAGCATTTAAAACAAACACACAAGTTTCCACTGAACTTGTCATGGGGATTAGGGCACGTTTTTTCCTCTATCACCCATCAGAGCTGGATACAGTACCTTTAATTTCATCTGTACTTTCTACAGCTTTCAGGCTGAATTCTTTCTCTTTGCCTCCGTGCTTTCCTGTGAATTCCTCCCTCCACACTTTCATGCACAGCATAAAATAAAACCAGCAGAGCAGGAAACTCCAAATAGAGTGGAAACAATTTAAGTCTACACAGGGGTTTCTATTAAAACCCCAGCTCAATAATTTAGTAGCTTGGCACTAGCTCTTTAAATTGGAGTGTGTAAAAAGCAGACCACCACCAACCAGTAAGTTCAATCCAATGCCTAAAAACATCCTACCTAATGAGACAGTGGCCTGGAGTGGCAGCCAGTTGGAAACCTGCCAAAAGCCAGTATGCCTCATTAAACTGAGCAGTTGAGCAGTGTGGGGACCCAGGCAGAAACCTCCTCTAGTTCTGAAGTTCTCATCCACAGGCAGGTTCTCCCTGTGGCCTCACAGCACTGCATAAGAGGCAAAGCTTGCACTTACCAAGCTTTTAAACAAAAAACACCAAAGGCCCCCTTTTCTGTCTATTCCAGTATTTTCCATCTGCTGACTTTCAGGCTCCTTGTGTAAATATGTGCAACATCCACTTACAGGTGAGGAATGCAGGAGGAAGCTGAAGCTGACCTGCAATAGGAAAAAAAAATGTGGAGTATCTTCCAAGCTCTTTGCTACCTTTGGACACATTCACAATGACCATAAAAAAAGCTGCCTCACAAAAAAAGAGGAAGGGTGGAAGTGAGTGTTTCCTATGGTTTCCCTACACCTAGCATTCAGGTTTGCCTGCTGCAGGAGCCACGACAGCTGCACAGCCAGCGACACAACAGGGAGGACTGAAGTTGAGTAATTGTGAGGAAAGGTCTTTTTACTCAGACTGAGCCTGGTATTTTTTAACTATTAAAAAAAAAAGCAACTGCATGTTAACTCCTGCAGATAAATGCCAATGTCTTTGCAGCTTTCCTTGAAGCAGGCCTAAATACACACTTAAATCCCTCCTGCCTCCTCCCCCTCCAAGCAAGCTCCTCTAGTCCCAGTCCTTGTGCTTTTACCTTTCCTGGCATGCAGTCCCATTCCTCTCGCACTCAGACAGGTCCTTCATACTCTGAGGGTCAGCCCTATTTACCCACCACAGAGACTAAAACTGGCCTTTAGTAATCCATAATGAGTTGGGAACATGTATAAGAATTCACTTAACTCCAATCTATTTAATTTCATACAGTACCAATAAAAAGCATCTGGAGAAGGGGAGCTGAGGTAGAGTCTGCTCCCCTGCCTATAGCCAAGGCAGTCCATGCTTTTCAAGACACCCTTGAAGGTCAGTGAGTGAATCTGCCTTCTCTGAACAGCTCCCATTTCCCACCTCCCTGACATGAAGCCCCGCCAAATTCTCCTCTGTAAAATGTTCAAGTCTAAGCCTTCTTGCCCATCCCTATCTGTGAAGCTCTCTGGGAAGGCCCAACAAGACACTCCAGAGCTAGTTGCTCTTCCACTGTCCTACAACCATCTGAGAGTGTTTATTTGAGCCATTGTTTCTGCTGTGCTTGCTTCAAGCCTCCTATACAGCGGGCCACCAAGTTGCAGATAACTTCCTATCAGCTGACCACTACCCTGAACCCATAAGATAAGAGAGATGTGAAGCAGCATTGTCACCAGCCCCTTGACGACCTCACCATCAAGGCTTCACCATCACCAATTTGTCCTTCAAACATCATCACCAAGTAAGCTACAATCATCTCCAACTGAGAGGTACAGAAGAGTTTAAAGAGTTAAAAGACTGGACCTGAAGCCTATAAAGAAGCAACAGAACAAAGCAAAGGGCAGAGCCCAGCATGTGAGGTCAGAGTCCTAATTCTCATCAAAACAAGAAGTTCTGCCCAATCTGGACTTGAGAAAAAAAGACGGGTTCTCAGTGAAGGGGTGAGATCTCCTAATGCATATTTTATTTCTTTCCAAAAATCATTCCTCCTGTTAAAGCAGGAAACCTGAGGCTGGACATGCCCAAAGTAGAAGACAGGATTTTTCTTCCATTCCTACGTTGAAAGGCACATTTCTTCATGTTTTTCTTTCAGAAGTATAGTATATATATTGTGTATATACATACTTCTACAGTATGTATATATATACACACACTATATATATATACACACATACACTATAGAGTATATATATATATATATACTTCTTTCAGAAGTATATAAAAATGAACAAGCCTACAACTCATCTTCCAGCATGACATAATTTTTTAGTACAGCCAGTGACATTCAGAATTTGTGCCTTTTTCTGTTTCAAAGCTCATGCCTCTTCTGTGGATCTGTAGCAGTGGGACACTAATTTATGCCTCAGTTTCACATTTTAAACATGAAATGACATCTACAGGGCTTTTCTTTCTTCAGATAAAAACTGATTATTAATTACTTCCAACAACAGGGCAAGATGGATATTTCCCCACTTAAATGGGCCCCAGCACAGCCTCTCCTGCTACACCATTCACATTGTCAACCTGTAAGAGTCTCCAGAGTCTCCTCTGCATTACACAGGCCCATTTGTAACACCACACTGATGAAACACAAAAACAACTGAGGATACTGTCAGACATCTTGCACGCCATAAATTCTTGCATTCATTTAAAAATTTTTCTTGGCCCACACTGCCAAGACATTAATTTAGCCCACAAAAAGACTGAGGTCAGCACTGGCCACTGCCCAATTCTTTTCAAGAGACCACATTGAAAGTAAACCAGTGCCCATATATATACATCTCTTACCTGGTATGGGTTTATAGCACCTTTGTCATGGGCATATGAACGTCCTGAGGTCCCAGAAACAGTGGTCACATCTTGTTAGTTCAATGACTGAGAATGAAAATTGAAACTAGACACATTTTCCTTGGGTGCAGAACATGGCTGCAGAAGTTCATTAAACTTGGAATCAAATTTCTAGAGAGGCACTGCTGACATACATAACAAAACAAATACATCTGAGGATGCTTGGACATTCCCAGCTTCTCCACTCCCTCCTAAAATACCAATAAGGCAAGATGATGGTTTTTTTCCCCCCACACTCAGCGACAGCCTTCCAAGACATCCACTTGTCCTGTGTCCTTCTGTCCTAGCAATTTGCTCTCATCTCCCATTCCCTATGGCTGCTGTTCAAAAATACACAGCTATTAGGGTGCAATCCTTATTCCAGAAAGTCCATTTGCCAGAACAGCACTCGGAGCACAAGCAGCCTTTCCTTCACATTGTCAAGTGCTTGACTGGGGTTAAATGAACTCCTTCCTGCAGCTGCACAAAACCCACATCAGACAGTGGCAGGCAGGAATATGACTGCATGGAATATTATTAATGATGTGTTGGTGTGAAAATACTTTTCAATCAACACACTTAAAACTGAAGACATCTCCTCTTTCTGTTCTGCCTGAAAACAAATGTGCTAAACGAATGGCTTTTTTTTCCCTTCCCCTCTCTCTTTGATAATGTCACGCAAAGTCAGCACAATAGATCATGATGACTTCCTGATGATGGGAACATCTTCTGTTTCTCCCACTCACCACACAAAAGTAAGTGATAAACTGACTGGGTAGCATCTCTTCCAGCATAGAAAATGCAGACACCCAGTCAAGGATCCCATACTTGAGCTTCAGTCATGAGTACAGCTCGCATGAGTATCCTTCCTCTGTGCCACTGCCAGGTAAACGATTATAATTTGTATTGCTTATCACATCTAAGATTGAATCCCATGCCAAAATATTCCTTTCACTCCCTCTCTAATTTGTCATTGCTGTAAACAAATACTAAGGATTTTTCTGTCTAAGCATTTCATGGATTACAGTCAAGTTAGAGAACGAAGAGTAACCATTTTAACTGGCTCTAGCACTGAGTTTTAGCTATATTAATAGGTATATCAAAGCCCTTACCCCAAAAGATCTACAGTTAAACCCATGCCTGGTCCCTTAGCACTATAGTGCTATACATGGTAGCATAAAATAGGCTACCGCACCTGTAAGATCAAGATTTAATTATTTTGGAATACACAAAAGCATTCAGAATTCCAAAGAATAAGAAGGTTCATTCTTGAAATTAGCTTTTCCATCTTTATGTAAATCTTTTCCTACCTGTTGTGTTATTGGACAGGATTTGTTTGTCACTACCATAAAGTCTGACCTCCACAGCTCACATCTTCCTCACAGCTCCAACTCAAGCCTTCCCTGCTTGAGAGCTACCAGCATCCCTCTGCCAACTGGCAGTCCCCCAAGCTTAAGTTATGACTGCTGTCACTAACTGTGGCTAAAAAAAGAGCCCCAAAGCTACAATTGAAACAATACCAGCATTAAAGAACCAGTAGAATTCCAAGTGTTTAAAAAGCAGGGCCCCACTTCACAGAGAAGATGGGCAGCAAAACCTGACAACCAGCAGCCATCTGAAATCTGGTGCTACAGATGCTATAGCCAGCTCTCCAGTTTGGATACATGTCACATTACAGTCCCATTTTATTGGTCTTTCTTTACTTATATTTCCCTCAACAACACATATATTCATCATCTTTGTCTTTCAAAACAGCTAAACCATTAATAAAAGCAGGTGAAACTCAAGGCACTGCAAAGAAGCAGTCATACCCTTCTCCTTCCAATGAGCTGAGTAATCACAAGCTTAGTTCTGCACCTAAGTTGCTGGGGGAGAACAAAACAAATTTAGTCTTCCCAGCCTCACTCTTTTTCAGTGGTTTGGTATTCTGTCCCATCAGTTTGCCTGACTGATCTACCAGCAAGAAAATGCACCTTCTCATGGGAGAAAATGCACGTTCTTTCCCCCTGCATGTGTTCCTGAATTCTAACTCAGTGTTTGCTGTGGCTGTATCAGACTTTACTGCACAAGATTCTTTAAAACAGAAAGGAAAAAAAAAAGTAAGCTTTCTAAACTTTCACCAAGAAAAGGTTATAGTATTTTCTAGCTCATTGTCTTTGACTAGTAAGAACACTTTCAGAGCTTTCAATCACTGCTGTCCTAGAACAATCTACATCCATTTAAGAAGCCATCTCTAAAATTTATCACAACTAAAAATGTTAAGTTATATTCAAAGCATTAGAAATGCTTCCATACTTATTCTAAATAACAAAGAAAATTTAAGAAAAAGAAAGAAAAAACTCCACCCAAAGAATACGTAAGATTATTGAACCTGTGTGTGCAATGTTCTCACAAAACCTCTCTTTTGTGGAATACAGTTCCACAGAAATTAATAAGAAACTCCTGGTCTGTCTTCAATTAGCTGTTCTTGGAAAATTAAAAATATGTATCTGTTACACAACTGTTACCTAAATGATAACTTGCACAACTCTTATTTCAGGCTACCTAATAATTCTGCTACAAAACACCACCTTCAATTTCCTCATCTCCTGATTTTACCCAGCTGATATATTACTTGTTCAGAACATTTCTATATCCAGCCAGAGCTTGAATATTATAGGACAACAGTAGTTATAAATGTTCTTTACCCTTAGGGTTTTATTTTATCATAAATTTCAGTTTTGTACTTTTAATACATCAAAATGACTAGCTTTAAGCAAGTTGGTTTTCCAGTGACAAATAAGCTTCGATTTGAAAAGAGATGATCATTGTCATTAATGAGATGTTTCTCAGAAAACAGTACCATTCTCATTTCAGAGTGAAAATAGTCAGCATCATTACATTTGCAAGCCATCTGCTATTATTCTCAGCTTCACACTGGGGATCTGATAGCTGTAGGTCTTCTTCCCCAGATGTTCTACGGAAGGTCTTTCAAAATTTTTCAAAAAGGGATGCTACTTTTGCCATATTTAGTCAGGGTTAGACACACCAGAAGAAAGGTGTAGAAAATGCTCTTAAATCTGTTCTCACAGGATGCAAAGGAGGTGAGTTTTAACCACTTCCTACTGCTTGTGAAGTGCTAAAAGGATTATCTAGGACTCCGTCTTTTTCCTCTGGGGAATTACAGACAAAGATGGGTTCAAGCTCCTTCGCCACACTTACACTGCCAGTCCAGCACATCTGACTGCATCAGACCTACCTCCCATGTTCTGTGCAGATGGCTTGGATACATGCAGGAAAGCTGAAGCATGAGATATGCATGGACCCAAGCCCAGCAGTTGGAAACTAGGGATTCCTGGACCCATTTTGCTCCTTCCCTGACTGTCACAGTCCTCACATGGAAGTCCAAATCAACTTCCCTTCAGGTGGGAAACTCAAAGGTATGTCCTAATAAAGTCAGTCAGTAATAACCTGAAAAATTGCTGAAAGATCTTTTTGTAGCTCTACATCAGCTCTTCCATGTTTAAACAGAACATAAAATGACTCAAGTACCTCCCAGTGATGTTAAGGGGGGGAACTACTCCTTCATTCCCAGAAGAGATACTTTCAAGACTGACTCCACCATACTTCCACAGTGCTGAAGCCCAGGTGTCCCAGCATGTTTCTGGAGGTCACAACAGCCACTGTAATTCAGCATTTTATCCAGGCTTCCAAAGGCTTCTCGGGAACCACATCCAGTCAGGAACAACACCCACATGAATTAATTAATAGTAAATCATACGTTTCATACCTCTAGAGCAGTGGTAAAATAACTAATATTCTAATCATGTTCTCATATAGAAACCTTCATGCCCCAGTGGTATAGAAACATTAGAGAAACCCTTCATAAAAACCAAGACAGATAGACTACTTGCGCTAGGGCTTTGTAATGCTTTCAACACTAAGTCATCTCTCCAAATCACATCTGATTATTATGAGAATTCTAATTACAGGGCTGCTAACACAAGGTTCACCCAGCTCCCTCAAGTCTGTCAAGTAGCATCTTTAATTCATGGATGCAACTCCAAATATTTGCAAATAATACAGGATGACCTATCTAAAATGAAGGTCAAACTGCTGAAAAGCTTTTAGCTAATATTCCTGGCACCTCCACACTCCACCCCAATTCTCACTCAAGGGTAGAGTTGACAACTTGAAAATTTCAATTCAACACTGAAGCAGGAGGTAATTTTAAAGAGTCTCTAAAGTGACTTGTCCTATATCAACACAATCCATCACGGAGGGAGAAGACTATTTTCAATCTACACTAACCCCAGACTTATTTAAGAAGAGAAATTACACCATTTTCTATCTTTATCTGACTAAGCCAAACAAGTAAAGCTTTTCCAGTTTCCTCCATAAGATTCTCCACTCCCCATGCATTCTTATAGCCCTTTTCTTGTATTTATGAACTCGCCTTCCTTGAACATAATGAGAACTGCCCACAGTGTGTCAGATAAGATCAGCTCTCAGCCTTGCGCAATACAATCAATATGTTCCTATTTCTCCTGGAAGTACCTTGTGTGATACAGCCCAGGCTGATACTTGCTTTCTTCATTTCTCAAATCTGTTTCATGCCCAAATTCAACATCAAGTCTGCTAACTCTGCAATAAAATTCAACACTTCTTATTCCTTCCTATCTGAAGTTCTACAATGTTAGGGCGGGAGGTTGTTTGAGATTTTTTCCACCTAAGGTAACAAGACTAGATAAAGAAATCCAATTTCCTAGTTTAAACAAGCTGTTGAAAGAAACTGAATTATATTCCTTCTGATACCTGGTAATCATAAGCTCCATGCACTAGTCTCAATGAAAGCATTATTAAAAGGCTTAGCATACTAGACCTGGGATCTTCAGGGACAGTTTTGTAAGTTCTATAATAGTACAAACCTTTCTGACTGCTAAATGCTTGTTTAATTTTCTACTTTTCCTTGGATATTTGGTGGTGGAAAGGATTCCAGTTTAGATCTTCTCTCAAAAGGCCATAAAGTACAAAAGAAAACAAAGCACAAGAAAAGAGGACATGCTGGAACTGATTACACACATGTATTCTAGGAGCAAGGGGCTGGTCTTTTTTATCACACCAAATGACTATATGTTAGCACAGCAGATTTTAGACTGTCACAAGTGCAAACAATTTCCTCTTCCTTTATAACTGCTAGATCACTTTGTGAAGTTCATGTAAAACAGAGCATCGACCTCAAGCATACACCACAAGACATTATATATTTTAAAGTAACAATTGTGAAGCTTTTTCAAGAGCATTTTCACATTTTGCTGCTGGTTGGTTAAGACATCACCCTACCACTCATGTATTCAAGCTACTTGCACATCAAGCTGGAGAAAAATGAGCAAGATCAACTAAAGGATATGAAGCTTAACATGTTTCCAGCTTAATAATCCTGCACATTTATTTCTGCGTGATGGTGCCTGTTAAGACTCCAGTCTTTATAAACAACATTTCATCTCAGATGAGATGAGTAATATAGGGCTGGATATATTGTCACAATCCTCATCAATCAACTTACAAAATGCCAAAGACTATATTTAAGGTATTGATTTCTTACAGATGGCTATGTTCCCTGGTTTTTTCTAAAAAGCAGTGTGGCATTAAATCCCTTGAAAATACAAGCGGCATTTCAACCCAGGTTCTTCCCCATTTCAGAAATATTACATTGCAAGGAATTGTCAGGCTCCTTTCCCTGGAATTGAGGAATTGCTAATTTAAGTCTGTGAACCAAAAGGCTCAATTTTGCTTGAAAGTTAACACAGCCTCATCTAGAACATCTTTGTATGTTGTGCCAAAACTAAACGCACCTCCATTTTCACTTTTGCCAGGCTTCTTCTAACAGGCTTGCTTTTGATTCTCTGAGACCTTCCCTTTAATGGGATAAAAGCTAACTTCGTGGTCTGATCCATATGAGCATATGGGCCTTAAAGCAAAGGCCTGAAGTCGAAGACGCATTTTGGACTTGGTAAGGCCATTTATCTTTTGCTGGCCTAATTCAGCAAGGTGGGCATGTCTGCTGAAAACAGATTTCACAAATAGTCTTGGAAACTCAGGTCTGAAACCTCCTACAGGAAACAGCAAGCCCATCCTTCCCTCAGGGTGGAACAAAACCATGCTGATGACTCTACACCACATTCTGCAGAAGGTTTTGCCATGGGCATGTCTGATAAAAACACACTCTATGCCATACAAACAAAGTAGTTGCAATAAAGGTCAAAAAGGTTTTTTGGCATTCACAAAAAAATCCTGCAATCCCTAAAACCCAAAATTGTTGGGCACACGTGGTGACTTGGAATGGCTGAATCACAATTTATGAGTCTTAAATGCATGAGATAAGCTATAACATGCTTGTGTATAAAAGTGTGGAAGTTGACATGCCATATGTAGGATGGAAAAAGTCCTGTCAGAAATGGACTTGTGAAGAGAATGAAGAAAACAGCCTAAATGCTGTAAAATCAGAAGTTTTAAATGTTGTTTAAACATGTTTCAAAATGGCTTTTTTGTAAGTTTTTGCTAAGTCACAGTTTCTTCTTACCAAAATCCCCCTCGAAAACTGTTATCTTTACTCAGGAATGTGCTGGGAAGATATCTAGAAGATTTCCTATTGGCCTTTGTTAACCCTTTCCTATTGGATGTTAACCCTTACTTGTTACTGGTGGATTCTGTAAACCTCCAGAGATTTATATTGGTGTTTATCTGATCCCCCTAAAACCTATATAGACCCCAACCCATAATAAATCTCTCTCTCTCGCTCGTCTCTCTCCTCTGGTCTGCGTGAGTCCTTGCTGGGCTCCCTGGGACCAGGCGGAAGGGGGGCGGGGGGGAGCATTGATTCACCAGGTAATGGGCTTATAACCCAAACCTGGGGTGCCCCCATATTCCAAATCACCGCCGCATAAAAGTGATTTTCTCATTAGTCTGTCAAATGCACTAGACTTGCTTCTTAGAGGAAATAATGATTTAACACCTATTCATAATTTTAAATAGCTGAAATATATTGGGAGACATGATGTCATGTATGTATGGCTGCAAAGGTTATTTATTTGCCAAATAGTAAGGGATTTATTTCTAGACATCTTAACTACATACTAGAGAAGCCCATTACATTTACTTTTTTTGTTGCAAACTGATAAAGAAAGAAAACCACCACCAACAAACCAAAATAAATAAAATCCATACGCATATTGTTCTGGAATTCTTGTTCAAAATAATGAGCTATTCCCATAGAGGAGTTTATAGGCATGAAACAAGCCACACGCTGCAATTTGCCGCATGAAAAACCAATTACTGATATTAATGCCTGCCTGGAAAAAAGTTGTTTAGCTACTGAGAATATAAAAGTAATATTTATTGTATTTGAATAAGTGTGAGGGGGGTCACCCCCACAGGTGTGTGCCAGCTTAGATTGAGACATTTTATCTTGTATTGTAAAAAAGTGTTCTGTTTTCAAAATCACATTACTCTTGAAAGTCTCTCCCTGCCACCTAAAACAGACATCCTCCATGGATAAGGACTTCATGTAAAGTAGTCTTCATCCTGCTTAATTTCCTACTTTTCCCCAGTCCCACCTTTAACACTGATCAACATTTCCCTTCAAACTCATCTTGTACATCCTCTTTTTTTTTTTTTTGACAGTGAAGACAAAACCTCTTGCCATAAGTAAATCACTCCCTTCCAAAACAAAGCTCATTCAGGTACAAATAACTGTAATTGCTGAAGAAAGGCACCTGAGTCAACTACCTTCAATCACATGTTCAATTCTTGCCCCTTCAAGGAAACACTTGGGTAAATGTATTTCCTTTTGAGAGACAACAGTCACACCAACCTGGAAGCCGCACAGATTCTAACATTTAGGAGCAAATATGGATCCAGCCAACACATTGCAAAGAAATTCTGGATAAAGTGGGAAATGGGATGGAGAGCAAAGCTAAACTGTTTTGCTCCCTGAAGTTAAGGAACGCACATATGTATCTACTCAGATCTGCAGTAACTACTGTCATGCAAGCACTTTTTTTCCTTAGCTTATTCTCTTTCCTGTTAAGAACCATTGTAATTCAGATTGTGTGCCGATTACAAACCACCACACTCAATTATGAGTTATTGAGGACCAATAAATTTACTAAAGTACTTCTGAGTTTTGACAGAATCCAGGAAACCTTTCTTCTGGCAACACAGACAATGAACAAAAGATACTTGCCGTGGAACATTTTGCCAAGGAAAGACTGAAAAAACACTCCTGGCTGCAGACAGTGAGATTGTAGCACACCGTATAGGAGGACTATTACTCATTGAGTACAGTCAGTGATAGTCTGAAAAGTGAACATACCTCAGACACATGGTAGGATATCAGAGACTGAAGCTCACCAAAAGTTTGTAGGGAAGTTGAAACATCAGTCAATTGATAAGTCTCTTATCAGAAGAAAAACACTTACATGGTTACGCTGTTAAAGGAAGGAAAAGGGAAATGCTGGCTACCAAAATAATAAAAGAATTTACTGTCCCAGCTCATGCACACATTGTGCTTTTCACAAGACACTTTATTTTCTCTTTCATTTTTACTCTTTACTAGCAGTCAAACCTTTGTGTACATGGCAAAACTAAATCGTTGCTGACAAATGGGTGATGCCAAATGTGATTTCCTTTGTCTACGCTTGTAACAAAAGATATACCTTGCTCTAGTTCAGCTGTACCCCTTGTTGTCAACAACTGTCACCAGTGGTTCGATTTAGTTCAGCAAGTAGAGCCCAACTTGGAAAGCATGATTTAAGCCAACTGGGTCCCACCCAGCTCCTCCAGAACACACATTAAGAACAGCCAATGCAATTTAAAAATTATTAGCGAAATGAACACTAAAAACCAGCAGATCTGACAGAAGGATTGAAAGCATCTGAAGTCACTTAAATGTTCCGACCAAAAAAACAAGCCACATCTGACTTACCACTTCCCTGCATTACAGTGTTGCCATCACTTTGTCAGAGGAGTCTGTTATAAAGAAGCTAGTGAGAATATCAGTATCATAATTGTATTTATTTTAGATGAAAAATAAGCATAAGCTTTACAAACTGGAGGAAAACCACCACAGTTAATTTAAAAGGGACTCTGCCACTTGCCCTGTAGAAGGCAAGCCCAATTAATGCAGATTGTACTGGTGGAGTCTACAATGACTTTAAATCATGTCAATAGTCCCTCTCTCAGTTGAAAAGCCAAAAGAATTACAGTCTGCTTGGATTAATGCAGTACACTGTCATTAGGCTGGCAATTAAATCCCACTTCTGATACTGTGATCTGAGTCACCAACATCTGCGAATATCTTTACATCTTGTGTAATAGCTGGCCTCAGATCTTGATACACCAAAATAAAAAGACCATTTTAATGGTTCCCACATTACTTTGGACTGAAAACTTCATGATGACAGCAGCTTCTCAAAACAGCCCATAAATCAAATTTATTATTCATTTTGTCATGTGAGGTTTTCTTTACTCTAAGCCAACAGAGCAATAACAAATCAAGGTCAGTGTTTATACTGCATGAATAAAAATTATCCATGTCTTCAAATTTTTTTTACTCTGAAAGGTATTTGGTCTCAAGAACTTTTGACATATGCAGCATTCACCAATTCTACACATCTGGGAGTATCTGAGAAAGCACTTTCAAACAACATCTCCTCTCATGCCAGCCTGTCTTGACTTTAAAAAACGAAAACAAAAACAAACCTGTCAGCCATCCTACTGCTTTCAGCATCAGTTATCACATATGAGAAGGACAATTCAATTGCAGGATGCTCATCCCAGGAATTAATTTAATCCCAAACAGTATAATTCAATATTTAAACAGACCAGTGATTTCCAAATGACAGTTTATTGGTAAAAGCAACAGCACAGGAAGACCTTGTGCCATACAGATCAGAAACAAGACAGCATGTTACAGGCTTTGAAAACAAGTCTAGCTCTACAAATCCATTGAAGTACTACCTTCTCCAGCCACAGATGTTTAGATAACTGTTTCTTTCCTTAAATCAGAGCCTAACCATAAGACATAATAAAATGTATACTACAGAGATCTAAATAAGGAATGCTACCTTTAAACACATCAGTAATCTTTCACTTCTTCAACAGTTTCTTGCAGCACTTGCCATACCAGAAGAACAGCCAGGAATCATAGGGCATAACCAACAAACACACAACCTAACAGTAACCACAATGAAAACCTGTAAACTTCGCTCAAAGTGTACAAAGTTTCTCTACAGAGGTTGCTTTGAAGCAAAGTTTCTCTGTAGAGGTTTCTCCACATACAAAGTTTCTCTACAGAGGTTGCTTCGAAGCAGACTGCTGCAAGTGACCCACAGACACCTAGAGAAAGCACCTGCATTCCGAGGGTGCAGCCCCAAGCCCTTCCCCACCACAAGAAGACACAAGGCAGTACCTCCTTGATCCGCTTCACGAGTGCGTTCTGATCAAAGGCAACCGCTTCTGCACACTGGTGAAGATGATCTTGGTACCGGAGACACAGCTGCAGCACCTGCTGGGGGTCCAGCTTTTCCAGTTTGGTGTTGGTTGGAGAGGTCTGCCCACTGAGGAGTCCTACAAAGTAAAGGAAGGACCAGAATTAATTTGACTGTTCAGATTAGTTCAGATTCAATCCCAGAGACAGCAGAGCAAACCCAGAAGAAAAGATTTATGAGAGGTAGTGAAGAATTAATTCAGAATAATGTATGAATGTTTCAAATTTATAGCAGTGCAAAGAACAGTTTGCCATACAGCCTAGCCCTCCTTGACAGAAACTAAATACACTCTAAATGCAGGTCCATAATGCACACCAGCTTGGTTTTCAGTGATATGTGAGTCTTGTTTTTTGTGCTCCACAAGCAATCCTAAACTGTGAAAAATGAGCCCTCTCCTAATTTATGTATGCCAGAAGAGGAAGGAGTTGAGATCTGCATTTCCATAAAGGCATTGGACTCAAGCTATTTTCATAGAATCACACTGTCAAAACCAGAGCTCTAAAAATTCACTGGTCCCCCAAAACAAACCTGAATAAAAAAGTGTTCCACTTTAAGTTAATTCATTAGGTGAAATGTTCATGATTTTGTCTATCTTGCCTTTTTTAAAGCTTCAGAAATCTTTTACCTTCTAAAATTTTTCTTTACAATCTCAAACACTAGCAATGAATTTTTTGTTTGTTTGTTTAATATGGAATTAAGATCCTTACTTATTTGCATGAGCAGGTTTCACAAAAAGGCATTGGACTTAAAAGTGGGACACTGGCATCCAGAGGAGCAGAATTATGCAAAGAAATTTCTCCTGCCCACTAATTGTTTCCTACATAGTGCATCTTAAGAATGTTTGCTGAGCTCAGACATGTGTGCCATACTGACTGATTTCCCCACAGCTGCTGGAAAAAATGATGCTAAGCTCTAAGGCCATCCTTTTTTTACTACTTCATTTACTTACTTTCATTTCATTTTTCTTCAGCATTAGCACAACCTTTTTCTTGTTGGGACATCATCTGTAACAAACTGCACATACACACAATATGTTTTTCCCAAAACATCCATCAAGCTATGTAAACTGAACTCAGTGACTGCATACACGTGCCCTCTAGGACTCTCATTTTACAGACCCATGGCAAATATCAAACTAAGCAATTAAAAAGTAATAAATGCTAGTTATTTGGATTGGAAAAGTTCTTCCGAGAATGTACCTCAGTGGGAAATGGAAAGTATTTACAGCAACTTCATTAGATACAATGAAGCAGCTTTATTTTTCATCAACACTCAACATCTTATTTTCTCAGGATGCTCAGATACCCTCTGCACAAAATCTCATCTTAAGATGAAAAAAAGAAAAAAGGTAATTTTGTTTTACTGACTTATCTACTACAACTGTGCTGCCTCACTCAAGAGGTCAGGAGAGGAAACAGACACTTCACCATTTAGTCTCAAATCCATGTATTAGCAACAGTTGAATTATTTTTTGTGTTCTGAAAAGAATAATCTCAAACAAAATCTTGGGTTCATCAATATCAGTTGCAAATCTTTCGAGTCTACTTTCAGCTAAAGTAAAAAGCTTTGATGGGAACAAACCCACTGAAGGAATTAAGACTTTTTAAAAATGCTTATGTTTTGTGTTCTAGTACCTCCTCATTGCATTAACTGTGATCTTCTATAGTATTTTGTCAGGAAAAATGTCCAAATAATCGTGTCAACTTTTAATATGCTGAACGTTCGCATAGGAATGAAGAGTTCACCGTACACCTGAGGCAGTTATCTTGTCTCAGCACTGATGAAATACGTGATGCTATCAACCAACTAATTTTCTTTTATAACTAATCTCTCACCAACTTCAAGAGGAAGAAGAAAATGAAACACTATTTAGGAGATTTAATTAACACGAAGTATGTACTTAGGCCAACTTACATTGCTTGTGAGAATTTTAAAGAGGAATAGGCCAAGGACTATAAAATGAGCTAATAAAGAACATGCTACTTAAACTTATGTACTTACAACCTTGTACAGGTTACATAATGCTAAAAGAAAAATTAATAAAACTGTAAGAAGCCTCTAATTCCCTATCCAGAAAAACACAAGCTCAAGTGAAGGGAGACATTTCCTATTCAGCTGGAATTCCTTCGTAAGAAGGCAGAGGCGGAAATACAATCCAGTACAAATGTTTGAACTAGCAGTAAAAAACAAACACCATGCTTCTTAAAGATAGGCTATGGTATTATTTTGGAAATGCAGTAAGGAGAAACCAAAGTAACTAGCTTCTCCAAAGACCTCTGGGGTCATGCTGACAATGCCAGAGAATAGTTTAGCTTAGTTTCAAATTTCAAGAAAGAAAAAAGTACACTAAACAGCACAAGAAAAGGCCATTGCAGCCTAGCAGAAATTCCCCTCGTCAAAAAGTCGATCCACCATTTTTTGTTGTTCACTGTAACTACTTACTACCAATGCTATAAGCACTAACATTTCTTAACTAACATGCCCCTCCACTCCACTCTTGTGAGACCCCTCCTGGAGCACTGCATGCAGCTCTGGGGTCCCCAGCACAAGACAGACATAGATCTGCTGAAACGAGCTCAGATGAGGGCCACAAAAATGGTCAGAGGGCTGGAGCACCTCTCCTGTGAGAAAAGACTGAGAGAGTTGGGACTCTTCAGCCTAAAAAACAGAAACCTCCAGAGAGACCTTCAATATTTAAAGGGGGCTTGTGAAAAAGACAGAGAGACTTTTTATGAGGGCCTGGAAGTGACAGGAGAAGGGACAATAGTTTTAAACTGGAAGAAATTTAGACTGGACATGAGGAAGACATTTTTTACAATGAGGGTGTTGAGGCACTGAAACAGAGAAGTTGCCCAGATGCCCAGTCCCTGAAACTGTTCAAGGCTGGATGGGGCTTGGAGCAACCTATCTAGTGAAAGACAGTGAAAGATGTCCCTGCCTGTGACAGGGTGGTTGGACTAGACGATCTTCAAAGGTCCCTCCCAACCAAAACAATTCTATGATTTTATTAGTTCACTGCACTTTATATTTTAGCAAGTCAGGAGCTTTGCTTCAAAAGGGCAGATGGTAACAGTAAGTCAGCTTGAAACTTGATGCAAGAGAGAGTGCAACCTTCAAATCCCAGTGGGGTTTACCAGGGAAACCCAGGGGGTAGAAAGAGATGCAGGGCTGGAAAGGACCTCTAGTGCCACAGAACCCAGATCTTGTCCCTTCCTCCCCTCCCCAGCAGCAGGCAGTGAGCCCAAACAGATCTAATGCAATACCTCCTCCATGAGCTCTGCACTTAAGAGACAGCAGCGTACTTCCCTCTGCCAATGAAAAACTTGAAACTCACAGGAAAAATCCTGAACCAAAAGCAAGACACAGAAAACAGTAGGGAGTTGAAAAGGGTGTTAATGGTGCCCTTTCTTCCTATATTAACAGAAAGTTGAGGAGATATCTAAGAGGCTCTAGCAACTCAGCATTGAGAAAACTTCATTTTTAGAGGAGAGAGATGGCCAGCACTGCAAACCTAACTTACATGATAACAATATAATGTATTATTAAACAACTGTCCTCTTGAAGATCATTGCTTCCTTCTTCAAGCCTTTTCCCACATTTTGAGCTCTCCACTGAACAGGGCCATTCCTCAGTGACTGCTCCACAAGTGGTCTGAAAGAGGATATGAGATCACATCTGTTGCAACAAAATATTTATTAGGTCATTCTTACAAGTGCCAAAAAGGGGAGAAACAGAGATCACTGAATGGTCCACGCTCGCTCCCAAAACATGCAGAACGTGAACCTGGTCACCAGCACTTCTCAGAGCAACTAACCGTTGAGGTACTACCTCCTCCTCACTGAGGAAAGGGTGTTCCTGTGATTTCTTCTGGGTGAATATCAACCCCTGGCCCCCAAGAGCACAGTTCTGCTCTTAAATGAAAAGAAAACAGCATCTAAAGCTTTCATTTCTTATTAAATGGAATACTCATTTTTCAAGTTGTTGGGTTTCTTCAAAAGAAGGAAGTACACCAGGAATCCTCTCTGCACTGTCTGAAACCTTGAGAAGAGACTGCGTGGCACATGAGTAATACAAGATACCCTGATAAGGAAAGGCAGCATGGGGGGATGTTGTGGCTTGGAGAAAACAAAAATGGGGAAATGGGAGAAGAACTACTGTAGAGCTTTAGTGCATGGACCAAAAATACTTTGGCCAAATATGCACAGTCCTGGCTATCAAATTACAGTACAAAACAAATAAGATGACAGACCACCTTATGTGTCTGCCACGATGAAAAGAAGTCAATCTCCCGCCTAGATACATCCAATCAGTAAACAGCAAGCCGATAGACGTGATAAACAGCAGCCAGGACGCAGAAAGATTCACATTTCTAAAGCACAGTGGTGCTTTAGAAAAAAATAATTCAATACATCAAGTATGTCCTGCATAGAGAAATATATATCACTGCAAAGCTAGCTGACCCACACACTTGACAAATCTGTTATTGTTTCCATATTCCTTGGCAAAGCAGAGGTATGTTAAAACCATTTTCCTCCTACTTAGTCATCTCCTTGTTGGTTCCAGGTCAACATACATTTCCAACGAATCACATCCTACCGAGCAGAAGAAAGCTGTTAGTTTAAAAAGCATTTTTAAGACTAAAAGTGAAATTCTTGAAAAAAAAGCTTTTCATGCAATACTTATTCTATTTACATAGAGAACATGGTACCCTACCATAGTAATGTTCTGCTATTTTAATGAGCAATCCTAACAACACCTTGAGCACTTTCCAACCTGAAAAGTGTTAATATTTCTTTTTGACTTCTGTATTTACACTTATCAATCCCCTTTTCAATCAGTAACAGCAGGCATTACAAAATAGGTCCACAGTAGTTAATTTATTACTACAGACAGCAAAGCACATGATGATTTGGTCTTATTACTAGTTTTAAGGCCAGAAAGGGTTGCTGTCATCAGCTAAACAATCTTTCTGTGGAATAAGAGAGGACTTTTAAAGTTACACCGTCTGAAATCAGACCAGAAGTCTATGTTGCCCAGAATACTGCTTTCTAACATCTGACAACAGTGGACATTTAGAAAAAAACACATCTTTATCAGTTTTTCTTCTCCCTCTTCTGCAACCTTCCTGCCTCCCACAGTTATTTCAGACCCAAAATATTGTGCTCAATGAAGCTATGGATACTTGAATTTCACTCATCCTTTTTGAAAGGTCTGTATTTATCTCCACAATATCCTGTGGCAATAAGTATTACACTTATTTACATAGCATGAAAAGAATTTTTCTCACTTGCTTTATAATTGCTACTCTTTAGTTGTGCTATGACACAACAGAAATCTGTGGAACAGGGAGTACTTTATCCCAGCGTCTTTTCAAGCTCAAGAACCCCATGATCGGTCTCCTCTCCCACAGATGACTTAATTTCTCTGATTACTAATACCTTCAAACGCCTCTAACCTGAGGCCTGACTTCCCTCTTTAAAATCCAAGTCAATTCTTCTACAGAGTATAATGGTCACACCTCTAACAATCCAGTTGCTTTTGTACTGCTACCCCTTTGCAGGACCTATGAATCATCAACACCCTTTTTAAGAGCATGCATTACATTGTATTGCACGTCATCACCTCTCTCCCACGATCAAGGTTAAATAAAGTAACATATTACACACCAAGAGCAGTAAGAGCTTGTCAGCTTTACAGAGGCATTTCTTGGTTCTGGTACCTGTTTCTGGAGGCTTTTTACTGTGTACATTATAATTTTTTTCTAAAATCTCTTCTGTGAACACTTCTCATTCATCCTTGTAAAGAATGAAGCTTTTCTGAAAGTCTTCTCTAAGGACAATCCCACAGACTCTTCAGCAAGCTTCTAGAGAACTTAAAAAGCTTTTGTGAAATATACACAAGTAGAAAGCCATTTTGAAGTTATTTCTGTTCTTGCTTTCTGATGACTTCCCACTTAACCTGCTAGAGTTTGTAACCTGTTGCTCTCCTAACACAAGTATCGTCTTGCCTGTTTTTCGTTTGTTTGGGGTTTGGGGGGGGGGGGGGGGTTTTTTGG
>VXAY01003309.1:0-30887 GCA_013399855.1 Oxyruncus cristatus
TAGTGCTGCTGCTTCTTTTGAGATACATGCAGAGCCATTTCTGAGGAGAAAAGACAATGTAGAAAGAACCGAGTCTTGCCAATACCACCAAAGGAGACTTTCTGCTGTGCCTTTTGCAACCGAACTTGTCTATCTCGCATTGGCCTTCTTAGCCATCAACGTGCTTGTAACAAGCGTGGGTAGAGTCCTTCTCTAATCTTCGTTCGTGAAGCCTGGCCATGATGATGAATGGTCGTGGGTTGGCTGACCACTATGTTTCTACAGGAACCTGATCCTTGTGGATACAGAGGGATTTCAGCAGCAGGCAACTGCTGTCTGCTTTGTGCAAAAAGAACATAATCTAACCACATATGCACAAATCCCATAAAACAGATCCCTGGTGTGGTAATTACCTTGATACATTCTGTGATTAATGATTTGTATCTGTGGGATTGTCGTTCATGAGCCTGGAAACAAAGCTGTTTATGTTTATGGGATGTTTTATAAATCCAGCTCCAAGAATGGCATGACACATTAGTGTTGGTGCATCAGCTAAATGTGCATGCAGCACCACAAGATGATTCAAACAAACAACTGGGAGCATTATTATGTGCTCTGGAATTTACTACAGTGCAGTCACAGCATGATTCATTTGGCAGCCTTCTCCTACAGCTTAGTACAGTCATTTTAGAAAACTTTGGCCTTTTTCCATACAAAATCAGCTTGATAGTAAGATGTGTCCCATGAAGAAAGTGTGTGATCCTTATGTGTGATCCTAATAATAATAAGAAGAAGAATAATAATAAGAAGAAGCTATTCCAAAGACATTGTGAATTCTTAACAAAAACATTCTAAATTGAAGAGGTGCTGAACACCCCTCGCTTTGGGACACAAAACCACCCTTGTTTTCCCCAAAGTCAATTAGTTAATTTAAACGGTTTGTTTTCTTGAACTCCATTCTGGATTTCAGTTTTTATTTTCTGGAAAGGCAGAGCTGTAGTGGGGCCTGAGAGGGTTTCCTCCAGTGAGAGGACTTCAAGACCCCTCTGTCCTCTACACAAAGTGTCTTGTTCCTTAGTTTGTTTCTGAAGTTATCAAGAACTTTTGTATTAATCTCTCCGTATCTCTCACAGCCTGCTGATTTCATTCTTCTCCTTTCTATTACCTCACTTAGACTCATTTAACAGCCCAACTTGTAAATGACTTTAAAAGATCCTCTGGTCCAGCCAAAGTAAAGGAGGCCTTGTGGTACCTGATGTTTCATATTCTGCAGTATAATCAGCTATAATTTAAAAAGTTACATTGCATCACTAAGAGATATACAATAATACCAGGTGGGATTTGGCAGGCAACACTTGCTAAAAACACAGGTGGTTATTTCATGCTCTCTTTTTTTTTGTCTAATCCAATAAGACATCTTAACAAGCTAACATTCTGACTGGCTCGTTTACAACATCACTTCTCTTGCTCGAAGATATTTAGACAGTAATTTATAGCCAATGGTGAAAACATACCTGGGTATTTGGGTATTTTCAGATAAAAGTCTCCAAGGAATTTTATGATTTCCTAAATTAATTCCTACTTCAATATAGGAACATCAGTCTGGAAGGGCTAACTTGAACCACAGACCCTGGTTGTCATAGGAAACCCTGTTTTTTAATTTTTCTCATTTTGCAGCAGACACATGATGTGTATGAGGCTCCAGCAATGCAAGGGCTGGCACGCATAGCCCAGCTGACTCATAAGGTATTCACCCTTCCAGTGCCCATTCTTTTCTGGCAGCAAATCCACTTGTTGGGTCTATGTTATAAACCCCAAGATGAAAATAATCTGAATTAAAAGTACCCTTTCCTTGGGGGAATGAGAGGTAACATGATGGTAACTTCTGCTGCCCCCTTCCCTTCTGAAACTGGGACTTCAGATCATTTCCCCAGCTGAGGCTCAGTGCAGAGCACACAAAGAGCTGTTGAAACACTCAGAGCTCACCTCAGGACAGCCTCATTCCTCTTTGTCACCAGTCCTGGCTGAACCTGAGTTTCTGGAAATAACAGTTAGACAATGTGCGCTGTCTTTAACAGCCACTGCAGTTTCATTAATCATCCATACAGCATGGCAGGGACCTGATTTCTCACAGCCATGAGGTTGGGTTGGGTGTTATAAGTAGCATTACCTTGCAAACAAAACAGTTGTCAGAGCTGTCACAGAGGGTTCAGCTCCTGCAGAAAGGAGGGAAAAGAAAAAGGAAATTAAGGGCTGTGTCATCAGGAGAGGAAAGTGGTTTCTTACCCAAGCTTGGTGGTACCTTGTGTAGCTTCCTGAAATGCCCACAAGGACAAATGTAGTCTGTCTGAATTCTCTGTTCTTGGCAGGAATGTGTGGCTGCCATAAACAAAAAGTGGGTAAAGACGTGGGGAATTGCTTGTTTCTAATGGCAGATAGCATTTGCTAAAAACAGGGAGGAGATGGGGCACTGTAAATACCTAGGTGAGAACACTTCTTAAAGAGTGTAATTCCAAAATTCTTTTTTGGTGGGGGAAAAATAGGAACATAATTTGCACGTAGATTTTTATTTGGTCTCTTGGCTGCTATCAACACTGTTTTAATGAGAAATGGGCAGAGCACGGGTCCTCATTTAAGAAGGACTATTATACATGATGTGGTTGTCACCCACCAAAGACAGAAGGAGCTCAGTGAGGGCAGAAACTGAAGCCCTTGGACTCTGTGAGTCTTTAACTGTCAGCAGTGTCTCATACCATCCAACTTCAGTGTTTGAATCTTCAGTCAAGGGTTCAACTTGGCTCTAGGAATATGAGGCTCTGCAGTCTCTGTGTTATGCTGTCACCCAAAGGAGACAGTCAATGCATCCCCAGCTTGTGTCACCTTCCAGAGAACCCTTCCAGTGCCTAGGACTGGGTATGTTCCTGGGGGCAGAAGCTGTGGCTGGAGAGCTGCAGCTCCTGTCTGGATTTCAGAAGCTCCAGCAGTCAGGCATGTTGTTTGAGCCTGCCCTTGTCTTTGGATGACCTTAGTGAAAGAAGATGCAAATCTGTTTTGGATGTGCGTCTTCTCATTCCCCTGAGCTGCCTCAGCAGGTCAGCTCACAGTCTGCTGCAGGTGTCGCAGAATCATAGAATGTGCTGAGTTGGAAGGGACTCCCAGGGACCATCAAATCCAAGCCTTAGCCCTGCACAGGACCATCCCAAGGAGTCCCACCATGTGCCTGAGAGTATCATCAATCAAGCCTGTATAATTCAGGTATGGATGAATTAAGGAGGAAATGTTGGGCTGCCTCTAATTTAAACATTCCCTTCTACATCCACTTAAAAACACAGTAGAGCCTTCTTGCTCTGTGAAATTTAGGTGAAAGGCAATACATGATCACAACATCATTCAAATGCATGTAACCATATTGACTTACATGGAGTCAGTAATACAGATTCAATCACTGTCTAATAAATAGAGTCTGTATCATTATAGTTTTGTGCTGGTAAAACTATCCCAATGAGGAAATCCTGGAGTAACACAAGAACAAATCAAATTCCTTAATGCTGTACTACCACTGTGTGTTTGTTGGTTCTAAAATCTATAAAGATCAGAATATTTTCAGGTTTTTTCACATATCTAACTAAAGAAACTTTTAGTTTCTCTTATTGCAAAACCAACTGCCATTGTTTAGGATAAAACCATAAAACAAAAAGGCGGCATAAAACAACTGAGATTTTACTACCAAAATTCAGGGAAGTGTAATTAACACAGTGATGGCGTTAAGCTTTGGGACTGAAAATATTTTTTAAAATGAGAAAAAAATATGATGCCTGTGGGTTATTGTTTTATTACATTTGAAATGTCCTATCTTCTCTGAAGCCCCACAGCTTCATTCACATAGTAATTTTTCAAACATTTAGCTATCCTGAACAAAAGAAATCAGTCTCCAAATTGTTGTGGAAATGATGTGGCCATGTTAGAATGTCTAAAATGTTCCCCCCATCTAGTTAATGTCTATTAATAAGGTCTATTGCACATAACTTGTTCCTCCACAGCCTTCCAAGCCTGTCACTGGCATCAGGCTTTCCTGAACTGTTTAGTGTGTTTTCTTCCTGTTGTGGCTGAAGGTGCATTGTTGGCACTATGGGAGAGACAGGCTTGCATATTTTTTTTAACATTATCAGTCACACAATGTGATTACTCCAGCTGTACAAATAATGTAGGAAATGGATTTTTTTTGCATGAGAATTATGCAAGCCCAGCAAATAATCCCAACAATTGCTTCTTAAGTCAGTGAAATTTCAAGCCATTCAGTTTTCTTGTAAGCAGCTCACGGCTTCTTTGATGATGAGATTTGTTAAGCCCAAATGTGGAGAACTAATAAAATAATAAAAAGGCTCCAGAGGTGTTTATAGATTTCAATTATCTCTTACTTTCTCTCCCAGGATTGGGCTGTGCAGGATTGTGCTGCCCTCAAGTAGCACTTGAGTCTCGGCTGCATTTTATGCTGCCTGTCTCCGAGGTTTCTCCTTTGTGGCTGAATTGCCTTAGCCGGGTAGTGTACAGAGGTGCTAAGGGCTTGCCGAGACAAAGCATTGGGCTTCACAAAAGCAAAGGAGCAAAAGGAAGCAAAATTGAATCTCTAGCACCCAGCTCCTGGGCAAACAGACAAAACTAATGGATCCACTCTTGCTCCTCCCATCCAATTACTGTGATCCAGTAGAGAGAATATGGCAACATCAGTTCACACAAATTCTAATGCTCTTAATCCCTTCCATACATATAAACCTCACATTCACCACCATTACTTCATTATCGAGCCACCCAGGCAGCTGGAGCATCGGAATGGACCCACCGGCTGCAAAAACCTGCCTCCTTCAGGTTTTAATCAGCTAATGAGGGATATGCAAATGACAAGCTTATGGGATTACGCCTTGTCTAACAGCAGTCCTCCTCACAGCGATGCAATACTAATACAGGTGTTAGTAAACTGGTTATTAGGCGCTGGCTAATTTAGGGCCATTCATGCTGGGATTGTGCTGGCAGCCCTGCCATTTGTACTGGTGTTTGTGGCCTAGTAGGACATCTATTAGGGCTGTGGTGGGTCTGACACAAACTTGTCGCTGCTAGATATGAAGTTAATAAATCCAGCTGGATTGGTCTTTAGCCATACACAGCAATCCAGGTCTGAAATGGGGATTTCCCCCTCCACCCCAGCTCCTGGGAAATTACCACAGGAGGGCAAAGGGGGAGTTTAATTGACAGTTACTTAACATTTATATGAACTTTTCACATACTTTTGAATAAAATGCAAAGCGAAGCAGTATGATTAGCCTATATTTTCTCTTGGGCACAACTAGCCAACTATCTCTTCCATGAAAGAACACGCAGCCTGGAAATACACGGTGAGAACAAAACACACCACTTCTGGGGATGAGCCATCTCTCTAGGGCTTTGGCTGTCTCAATTGCTCAGTACATCTTTCTGCCAAGTTTTCTTACTCAGTGATATTTCTTTAAAAAAGTTCCTTTGCTGTGCAAGCAATTCTGCACTGCAGTGCATTTACTCACCATGTCAGTGGAAAAAAGTGGAGTGACACCAGTGAGGTATTCACAGACCAGAGCACGTGATGGGAACACTTAGTTAGTTGATAATACCCCTGCTACATGGTTGTCTAAAATTTCCCGAAGTATTCCCAAAATCATTTCATCAACAGCAAACATTCCATACACATAAATATGTGTGCCAAGCCTGTAACAGTTTTCATTATTTCCCCAAAGGACTTTGGTGCCACCTTACACAAGCCTAACAATGGAAACTGAGATAGACAAGAAAATAATTTTAAAGATCTCTGCTTTATAAACAATGAAATATAGAAGCACAGCTGCTTCCATGTATGAGGAACCCAGAACATAGTAGAAATGCGCAAGGATTTATACACAAGCCAAAATTAAATAGAAGGTGCCCAATGAATGGCAGCTTTTATTTTCTCCAGTCAGCAGAGGAAAGGAGGTATTTTAAAGTAAGTCTAAGCAAAAGGTCCATTTGAGGATTTTGCCAAAAAAGACGTGACATTGTATGGTTTTGTTTTAATTATGATAGTAATACCTCCAACAGCACTGTCCTTCATTTAAATATTTAAAATTCAAGGAACTTAGTAGAGTGTTGAGCTGCTCTAGGAGAAGCCAGAAAGCCAGGGGGGCCCAGGTAGTTTTTAATGAGTCCAAAGGTTTGATTTCATCTTTAAAACGACTGAGTTGGGATTGTCATCTTATATGCAGGAATGTTGAGAAAAAGGTTTAAAGGGTAAAGAGTTCAAAAGTGAGCCCACAAATATCAATATGCCAAGCCTCATAGGTTTAATGCACACATACCTATCGTTCTTCCGTTTGCTCTGACTGACCCTAGGTAAACATGTATCTTTAGAGCAAAGTTCTGCAGCCGAACTTTTCTTGTGCCTTTCTACCTTAAGATGTTTGAAAATAAAACAGGGGTCAAAAAATTTGAAAATTCAGATCAGTGATCATCCTCTTGAACCTAAGGATTCCGGACAGATGAGACTGGCTCATCTGCTTATATATCAGCTCTGCTGAGGTTGCCTTGCTCTCCTAGTGTTCAACCCATAACCTGAGGGGGCCTGTGGGCACTCTCTGGTTCACTTTTTGTTTGGGATAACCTGTTGCTCTGCGTAATGAATTTGCTTGGATCTTGTATGAGCTAAAAAACATTGAGTAAAGGAGGGGAAAAGCCAGACATAGTGGAATGGTTTAAATGCAGCACGTATTTTGGGGGTTTTTTTACATTCTGTCATCGTGTTCTTTGCTCACCTCTAAAATAACCTGGAGAATACGACAAGGAGAATTTGAATTGTACTGATTACAGCCCAGGAAGTCTTGCTGGTGGAATGTTGTGCTATTTGCAGATAGCAAAGGGATCACTGTCTTTTTATCCTTATGCTTTGTCTCTACATGCTGCCACTTCAAATACTGAGAAGGTAAGGAAAGTTTATCAAGTTTGGACCCATTCAAAATCCCAGAAGCCAGAATCCCTGAATATTCCCTAAGAACATAAATCCTCAGAAAGATGAAGGAATTCTTTAGAACAAGGGAAAAGATATTTTTTCTTTTAATGGATATCCCAGTGAAACAGCAGCACCTCCAGCTGCTGATAATTCTGTTTTAGTTGAGAGCTGAGGAGGTGAAGGATATTGAATTTATGAAATGCAAAAGACCTAAGGGAATGCAAAAGACATGGAAGGAAAAAAAGCCTACTTGTACTTGGACAGACAATACTAGAAATATTATTAAAACTTTAAGGAAACATATTTGATCTGTTAACAACATTGGTAGTAGTTGCCACAAGCAGGAGCAAAAGAATTGTTTCTAAGAGTGTAGTTCCAAAAGAAATTTTCTGTGTGTTTCTTTTTTTTTGTTTCTTGCTTTTCTTTTTTTCTTTAACACATGGATGATTACTCCTGGCACTTTGAGGAGAGTGCATGCTTCATCCAAGAAAGAGGTTGCACTTTGATTTGGTCAAGAAAGTATAACAATGCAGTGTTCAAAAACGAATGTGTGTATGAAAAGCTATCTATGCTCCAGTGGAGAGAAACACATGGGCTACAGGAATGCATCCATGCTGAGGGAAGAAACAGTGGCAGTAACCATGAAATCAAAATTTAATTAAATTAAGAATTCACCCATGCTGATTTCCACTGGATGACATAATGACTGCCAGGTGATGTGTTGTCAAAGGTGCACTTAAGCAGCTTCAAGTCTTATACCCTTGAGGGGTGAATCTCAAAGGCTGGGAGAGAAAGGAGGATATGCTTTCACTTCAGTCCAGGGGCTATCATCACCTAGCAGCAGTTATATTTCCCAGGTGATGTTCATTTGTCTTTTGAAAAGGAACCCTTCGACTGGTAAGCATCCTTGAATTCCACACAGGATGTAATCAAGGGACCAGGAATGCTGCAACTTCAAGAATTCCATTGGTATTTGCTTTATTGCAAATGCTCTTTTAAATCTACTTCTTTAGCTCTAAAATAGAAATGGCACAATGAATAATATTGCCAGGGTTCATAGCAATTTGAGTTAAAACAGCATCTTCTTCTAGATTTCAGGAAAATAAGTTCTTCAGCCTGCTGTTTTCCTCAATATTTTTGCCAATAAACATTGGGGGGTAGATGAATCATAAATCTATTTTGAGGAACTCAGCGTAAAATATTTATTTCCCATATATGCAGAGTAAATAGAAATAAAACCTAAACACAAACTGCTCTTGTAAACAGCACACTAAACAGCACACGTAAACAGCACACACAGCTTTTTATGAATCAGACTCCCTGAGAGTTTCACTTTGAGTTTTGGGTGCTGGGATCTATCTACAGCTGCAAGAAATCTAATCTAATAGAGCAATCTAATCTGGGATCTATTTACATGCAAGTAATTTTAAAATTACTTCACGGAAACAGACATATTCACAGAAAAGAGAATCCATTTTTGTCCTCCTTTATTTTGAAGATAATCCTCCACCGCGCTAAACAAATACATTCTTCCCAGGCTACTAGGATATCTTTAAGAATGCTGTAGGACCATCAGCATGGAATTCTATGCTGCCTAAAGAAATCCTGTGTTCTTCTCACTAACACAGTGAAATGTTTCTGAGGAGAAGGGACACCTAATCAAGAGATGGGGTTAAGATAACACTGGAGATCCAGACTATGAGTCCAACCTGAGCCAACTGAGTTTTGTCCTGAACTGTATCTCATGACATGGCCCATACGCAGCTGGGAGAGGAGGGTCTGTTGAGCAGCCACCTCACTGTGCCTTGGCCTCTTTCACTGTCATGGTTGCAGCAGAGTGGTTGGAAATTCAGTTAATGAGATGGTGACACCAAAATATGTTGTAGAGTTGAGGGTGTTTTCTAACAAGTACCACCAGAGAAAAGTTGTAACTCCTCATCCTACCTTTTAACTCAGTTTATAGACATTTCCCAGCTCCTTCCAGCAACCTCGCTCTTGCAGTCTAGATACAAGATAACTGATGTAAGTCTGATTTCCTATTCATTCAAAGAGACTCTCCTATAATATAGTAGAATTATAATTGCTTCTTTCTCAAGCAAATTTCCTTATCTGGCTACAAGTTATATTCTGTAATTTGTTCTAGATGGCCATGTTCTGTTAGATAAAATTTTTATGGCACCTATATGAAATATATAGTTTTTTCCAGTGGCATGCATAGGGCAGGTCTATACCAAGATTTTCACTTTTCCCAATGAATGATTTCTGGTCCCTTGGGATAACTCTGTTATCAGAAAGATCATTTGTCAAAAACAGCTTATGTCTCCCATCCCATGGAAAGTAAATACAGATTCCTCCATAGGCACTTCTGAATCCTAAATTGTTTACAACTTTTTGTGGAAAGAATTCTCAGTTCCCTCACTGGGATCACAAAATGAGAAAAAAATGCACCATGAAAAGTAAGTCTGTTTGGATTGTTATTTAAGAAGTTATTTGCAAATGCAAAAAAAATGTGAGAAAATTACGTCCAGAAGTTGCCTTCAGAAAATCCCGAGGTCAAATAGCCTTAATGCTACTCCTTGTGTATCTTTACAATGAGAATTTTAAGCGGATTCCTCCTGCATGGCAGTACATGGGGTTAAAGGTTAACAACCACCCAATTCCTTGGACAAGGTGTTATTCAAAATCAGGTACTTAAGGCATTTGCTAGAGGACTTAGTCATTATGGCTGTTTGGAATCAGTGCATTTTCCAGCAGGGAAAGTATTTAGGGGAACAAAAAGAGCGTGGAGATGGCGAATTCCAGAAAGCCTGTCGCCATATAAACTAAAAACCACCATTAGAAGCTGAGTTCTCTTTACAAAAATCTGGCAGTATCCAAATAGGTTGTGTGGAAATCATGGTCGCTGGAGAGAGATGAGAGCATTCTCCTCAAATAGTTTAGCTTGGCTCTATTTAAGCTCTGTTTTCAATGTACACATGAGTTTTCTCTTCCCATGTTGCTTTCCTTTGATGTAGTTATGCCTCTCAAGATCAATCTGACTTTTTTTTTTTTTTTTTTTTTAGAGCATGTAAAGTAAGTGGTAATCTTAAAGTCAGGTCTGAAACAAAGGAAAAAGCTGTTGGGGGCCTCTGATCTTGTGCTGTTTGAAGCAGTATCTTGTTGGTGATTGGAGTTTACTTGGGGGAATCCTGAAATAATAAAAAATCTCCAATTTATATTGTCCTATTTTGGAGAAGAGTTCATAACATAGGTGGCCAGAGATATTCATCATTTTTAAGCACTGAGTACAGCTGTTGGATCTTCTTCCTCATCTGGGTTGCAGGTTTGGTGTTTCTTTTTGTTCTTGTTGTTGGGTTTTTTTGGTGTTCCTGGATCTTTTGGGGCTTTGAGAGGTTGACTGTGATGGACAACACAGCTATTTTCTTTGTTGGGTGTGGAAAAAGTCCACAGTGGTTTTGAGCAGGATTTAGAAAAGAAAAGACAAGGCACTTACACAGCCTTAAAGGACTAATACAGCTCTCAGGAGTAAAACTTAAAGTGTGTGTATAAAGTGAATATACATTCAGTAATATGTTTACAAAAACATAACTATTGGATTCCACTCCTATCATGAGGGGGAAGATGTTCATTCCACCTTGCACTAAAACACTGGTTTGATTCAGGGTGTTAAGCAGCTGGTGTGCTGATGGTTGCAATTGGGATTTTCTGTGGCAGATCTGTGCTGTGGCCTCACTGTGTAAAACAGCTTTTAGCTACAAGGCTAATGAGGTTTAAATTAATGACATGTTTGTAAGGAAGAACGGGAAGTGTTATATTTAGATATATTTGGGCAGATAGCAACACAACACAGATATTTTGAAGAACTGAATTTAGAAATGGATTCTTTAATGTGCTTTATTTCAAATACACTTTCATACTTAGAGGGCTTTTGAAATCCCAATCAAAAGAGCTGTGTCTCTAAAAAGAATATAAGAAGGTTTGAGCTCAAGCATGATTCAAAGACTAAGTAAACAATGTATAGTTATATCGTTTTCAAAATATTATAGGTTGTTTTTTGGTCTCAGACTCTTCTCATTCTGGAAATAAAATTCTCAATACACATTTCGAAGAGATTCTTTTAACCTGTTTCTCCTCTGACTGCAGATATGAAAAAAAAATGATAGAATACTGGTCTTAGATATAACATTTAGGAGCTGGTATTGTCCCACTGAATATTAGTCAGTAGCCTTAGGTTCCACCCAATCTTGAAATGCCATTTCAAAAAGAATAATACAAAAAAAGCTAGAGTGATTGTCTAAAAAAATGCACTTGTGGGAGCACATGTAATGATGTTTAGATTCATTTGCTTAAAAATATTTTGCAGAACACGATATTCAAACCAGAAAAAAAAGGAAAAGACACAGCGTGAATGTAATCTATTCACAGTCATAGATGGATAGATCTATCACAAATCAGTGCTGGGAACAGGAACAATAGTTGGATTTTACAATCTGTAACTTAAATCCTTGTCTAAACAGTTATTAACAGTGTTGAATAAGATCAGTGTGCCCAGTGTAACCAAACACAGCAGAACAAGTAGGGGGAATGTATGTGGAAAAAAAGATAAATAGAAACTTCATCTAACTAGTATAAATGCTTTCAGCCTATGAAATATGACCCAGGTGTGGACGGTCCAGCTCCCCAAACTTGAGTGACAATTTGGGCTCTATCAGCTTTTTATTTACTGTTATGATGACTTGTAATTTGGTTGAGGTTTATCTTGCTTTTTTTCTTACAATGCTTTCTAAAGAATGACCATCTGGAGGATGTGAAATTAGAAGAGGGGTTTTTAATCTCTTGTAGCTACTTGAGTTATGAAGATGGCTTGGTTGGAATTGGCCCATAGTAAAGGCCCATAGTAAATTATTAGTTGATCAGGTTAAGCAGAATTTCTTACAAAATGTAGCTAAGATTGTAAAAGATCTGGTTTTCATCTAATGTTGTGGTTGTATGAATCTGTATTGATGGTTTTGCTGTTGACTCCGAAGAGCTTATGCTTGGGAATAACTTTTACTCCAGTGTTATTGTTCCAGCCTAGCTGAGGTTTTAGATAAAACAGGTGAATTGCAGCAATTGTGATGACTTGGAGGAGAAGAGATCTTCCATGAGAAAGCAGGATTGGACCACTGTTATTTGTCATGTAACACATTTCCAATGAGGCAGCTGGTTGTGGGCCTGGAGAGTGTGGCTGGAGAAAGATATGGTGAAGCAGTGGATTTGCAAAGAGAGTGATGCCTCCCACTGCCAGCTGCAGGGAAGAGGGTGGTAACACATTCAGCCCCAAAATGTGTTAGATTATATGGGTATATCATCTAAACTCCTATTACACTGGTGAAAGAGGTGTCTTCCCACATGAACTGCTCCATTCACAAAGTAATGTTGCCACTGTTGTGTGTTTATGATGATAGATAGGTGACACAGAAACATTTTCCTATGTGTAGAAGACAAACTAACATAAAACAAGAATTATTTCCCTGTTCTCATCTGAGGGAGATTCGGATATCACTTGCTTCAATAGAAGTCTCTGGGGCTTTCATTGTATGAATATCCATGACTCAGGGTTTAGTTTTCCTTCAGATTTCCCATGGCAGCCATATATTTGTTTCAGGAGGAAATAATCTGTCAAATCCCAGCTCTGTCAGGGGCAGTTTCATCCTCATCTCATTGAGGTGTCTGTTGTTCTAAGGCACAGAAAGTGGCCTGTCTCTTACTCTGTCACTTGAATCTAAACAACACCCAAGAAACCCCACGTCCACTTTTCAGGGATGGTTTAGGCATTGTTGGAGCACCAGGCTGTCGAGGTAACACCCGCAACCCAAATATCAAAACCAGACAGATGAACAACCCTGCTTCTGTGACCTCCTCTAGACTCCCACTGGTGCTTAAATACCTTAAAAATTTGAGCAGGAGACCAGATCCTCCCAATCCTAATTCAGTGGTCATTGACATTGCTTTCAAAAGACTGGTTGTGAGAAAAAGTGGGAAATGTTGTTTGTGGAGCTAAGGCCATATAACCCGTGCCAGTTCTGCCTCTGAAGTCTAATAATGACCTGCTTGATCAGTCTGGGCTTCCCCCTGAGTCTTCTCCAGCCCTGAGCATATGGCCTTTGCCCAGAAAATGAAGTATTTCCAATTATGTTTATTATCAATGTTATAATAAAACAATTATTTAAGACTATCCTTATGAGAAAGAGCCTTATGAGAAAGAATTTTTTTTTTTTAAAAGTGGTGAAATTAATAAAGCAAAGTCAGTTTTCACCGGTTGGGTCTGGCAGGTATTTTGCCTACTTTCTCCACTGTTCTTTGACATTATGAGGGGTATTAAATCAAGTTGGGTATTTTTTCCCTCCTTCAACTCCTCTGCTCCCTGAAGCTACTAAAATTATGTATTCTTTACTGCTTTCTAAGAAGATTACTAAGCCAGCTGACCCAAACAGTAGTGACACCAATTAGACATCATTCAAAATTAATAACCACTACAATGATAACAAATAAAAAGATTGATTCTTCTGATGGGAGAATCATTTTAATGAATTTAATCCTTGTTGAAAGATCAGCTGTGCACAGTCCTGCTCACCAGTGGGGCCCATTTGTCCCTGTCTGTCCCCGTCACCTAAAGCCAGTGAATATGATCAGTAGCCAGCACTTAGGGAACAATAAGAAACAGATTGTACTGTCAGGCTTCATTAAAGATCATCATTAGTATTCTAATTTGGAAACAGTCAATTTATTCCTAACCTTTTACCAATTCTTTTCAGCCGCTTTTGTGACGTTTGGTTCAGCTGCTAAATGTAAAAAACGCTGCCCAGGCTTTTTTAGAACAACAAGTTGGGTCTGGCTGATGCCTGTCAGGCTGCAGCTTAGGGACAAAGCTCAGGGGAAATAGGAGTTATGCAACCAGGCTCTAAATGATATCATGTGCAGCTGCTTATGATCCCAGTATTTATGGGCAATGAAACTTTCTTAAGCTCGAAGCCTAACGATGATGAATAAAAATGAAATGGATATGGCACCTTCTTTCATCCCACTGCTGAGGTTTTTCATCGTCCCAGGGTGCTTTTGCAGAGCTGGCTAGCTGAGTTCTCCTCTCCTCTCCTCTCAGCATGGGCTGCAGAGGGCATTTGGAGCATGTTTAATGAGGGAGGACGGAATCTGAGATTTGTTTGCAGTTCACTTTATCTTTTCTACTGAGGTCAGATTGCTTTGTTTGTTTGTTCTTCGTTCTGATGGTTGGAAATAGTTATGGAGAAATGGATTATAGGATTTGGAGGCATATTTCTGTGCAGCCAACCCTTTATCTCAGTCATATCCTCTGGTTGTACAGGAGATGTAGCTGGGATCTTAGTTTTCAAAACAGTTTGTCTGCCAGGCAATGATCTCATTATTCTAATATTCTTGACATTTATTATTTGCCAACCTTCCCATTTGTCCAACTGGCTTCCTGAGGATGGTGGGAGGCCAAGGATGTTTCAGGAATGCTCTGCCTGAAATACCAAAAGAAATACACCATCCTGTCATTTGGAATAAATCTCCTTCTAAGGGTGCTTTAAAAAAAGAGGCTCTACAAGTTTGACTTTTTTCTGATGTGTCCTTATGCATCAGTAGAAGTTTAAAGTGAAATCAGAATTAGGCCAGTAAAACAGAGAAGGAGAGAAAGATTAATTTGCACATTTCTTTTACAGAGAAAAGAACAACTCTCTCTTCAAATCTGATTAACAATTAAAAATGTTATGATTACTGTAACAGAATGAGAAAAAAAAGTCCCCAAAATACCCCAAAAGTATGAATTATTGTAGCCACTCTGTAAAAGCTCAAATACTATAGTTTAGTACTACTTTTATTTCTGAATGTTTTATACAGCTTTGTAACCCTCTTGGGGACAACTATTTGCAATAACTGGTTGCTCATTGCATGCACGTGAAGGTTTCTGCTATTTAAATCCATGAATAAGTGGAGTTGTATGTAACAAAAGCAGTCACAATAAAAGTAGATACTCCATAAGAATGATCCAGCCCAAAATCTAGTCTTGCCCCTCTGTCATCTCTCCTGTTTTACAAAACCTACCCAATCATAGTGAAAACGTTATTTTTTCACCCTGTATTATAATGGTAGAATAGAAAATCCTTTAGTAGAGATTTGTAGTTGACAGCAATGTTAATAAAGATTCTGTGTGAACTTGATAAAATTTTCTTTACTTTTATGCTTGCTATTTGCAGGGAGTGGTGGGAAACAAAGTCAGACATTTCAGACATCATTATTTTTCTCTGAGAAAACAAAATAACTTGATTTTCTGAAAAAATACAGTACTGATGTAACTGAATTTCTAATGTTTTGCTGAATGCTTTTTGCTGTGAACAAGTTCTTGTATGATTTTTCACTTTGACATAGTGGTTTTAGTCCAAGTTCAAAACCAATCATAAATTTGATAGGTTAGAACTTATTTATTGAAATGGTATTGGTTACATAAGTGGCTACATAAAGAATATTAATTAGGAGTATGTATTGCAGTGGTGAGTAACACTACTGATAGGAATGCAGATTTAAAAATCCTAGCATCCCAGTGAAGAATGTCAGTCTTTCAAAATACTAGTATTCTGAGGGTCCTTTCTTTCTAAAATTTATTTATAATTTTCCAGTGACGGCTTTGATTATTTTGTCAGCTTTGCACATGACAAGCCAGTTTCAAAAGGAAAGGCAGAGGGACCTGTTCCATATTTTTATACCAGTGCAACTGCATCCCAGTCAGTACTGGCTTTATAAATGCTTTGCAGTTGTTTCTTAAAGTATTTCTTTTTGAAGTCAATCTTCACAATTTCAGACATCTTTTTATTATTTTTTTCTCCCTGAGGCTATTGATTTTCCTGCGATTCCTTTCTTTTACCACTTGACTTTTAGCCATTTCTTCCTTTACTTAATGCCACATACACCTTCACTGGAAAATAATGCCTTCAGAAGAAGGGATACACACTGTGTTATTGCCTTGATATCTTCAATCTGACTTTTTTTAGTGGATTTAGAAATTTTTTTGAAAGACTCTATAAGAAAGTGGCCCCAGTGAAAGGCCCTCAGAGTGCTGTGACTCCCTGGAACTCAGTGGAAGTTAGTCTCAGGTTATGGCCTCAGGTTTACACCAGGCAAAATTGAAGATGCTGCTAATAAATGCAGTTCCCTCCCTGCCTTCCTCCCTTCCTGCCCTTAGCAGCAGCATCCCACCTCTCCTCCTTTACCAGGATGTTTTTTGCCACATGTTGAGACAGCACAGATACCAACATGGCTGATCCATTCTTTGCAGGTTTAGTTTTCAGATGAATGGGAATGTGTTTTCAAATGGGAATGTGTTTTCAAATGGGAATGTGTCAGTGTGTAGTAGTGTTGCGAAACCAGAAACAGAAGCAGAGTTCCTCCTCTTTTGTCAGAAACAAGTTTATTGTTATCATCATCATTATTATTATTATTATTAGTTTTGGTGGTGGTGGTTGTTGGTTGTTGTTACTGTTAATATTATTATATCTTATGAGGTGTTTGTGAAGGTGATTTTTTTACTATGATACTTCTATGTCTTCTGCTATTTTTATTTAACTCACCAAAATGTTAACTAGAATGTTCACAAAATAACAGTACAAAGTAGTAGTTGCAGAATACTCAATGATTTCTACAATTTCTGTATATATATTCCCAAGGAACAAAATCACCTGTGAAAAGGAACAAACAGAAAAAGACTAGGAAATGCCACAAATGGGATGACCCACAGAATTGAAATCTCCTGCTAAAGAATTGTTTCAGCACAAAATCCTCTCTGCTGATGTGGCTACACCAGACTCTGTGAGATCTTGTGTAATGCCAGTGTGTTCTGGGCACGGGGTGTTGTCCTGCTGCTAAAATATCACCCATCTCACAGTAAAAGAAACAGAATGTGACAGTGGAAATATATTTTACAGAGGAAATCTGAATGAGGAGGCTGTGACCCATCAGAAGGGATCAGATGGAATCTGCCAGAGCTACCAGGAAAAAAATTTTTTACATTTCCTTTACCTGTTTCACACTTTTTAGAACCATACAGCTACTGTTTATACTGCAAGTACAGTTTCTAAGGTATATTTAAAATTGAACATGAGTTGCCATCCTCACTTGACTTTTTTTGATGCCTTTGAGTCCAGCAGTTTTTTTACCTGTGGTACAGATAAATGCAACAGCAACTCTATTTATTTTATTTCAATCTCAAACTCCATTTCAAAATCCCCCTTCCCCCCTCTTTTTTTCCTTCCTGCCTTTCTCTCCTCTTCTTCCTCCCTCCCCTCTTTTCTTCCCACTTTTTCTCCTCCTTTCCCTTCCTTTCTCTTCTTCTTTTTCTTCTTTTGTTTTTGCCTTTCTTTGGCAGTACAAATATTTGCTGCACATGCAGAGGTTGGGGAAGATGCAATTATTTTAAAAAGTCTGGCTACAGCTGGGTTGCAGAATGTAGTAACGATGGAAAGAGTAGAAACTCCTTTAACTGGAACTGGAGGCTTTACTTGGGCTGAGCTTTCCTTAAGGCCAGCTGCTCCAGAGATGTTTGAATCCAAACTGGAACTGCACTGCCCTCCTGCGTTCAAAGCGGAAAGGTTTCGTGGAGCACCCCGGTACAGAGGAAGCGTCTTGTTTAGTGCCATGAAAGTGAAACAAAAGGAACAAAATTATTCCCGTGCCCGCCTCCTTAGAAGAGCACAGCACCAAGTCATTTTGCCTGCTCAGAGCAGAATCTGGCTCTCGGTTTCACCCAGAACATACAGGAAAATGTGGATAGTCCAAACCGTTTGGAGCATTTTTCCAACTATGCATTCACAGCTTAAATATTTTGTAAGTTTTGCAGGATGCTCTGCTTTTACAGGCAGTCAGTTCAGGCTCCAGTGAAGCCTCGTGTAAAGACTTCAGGAATTCTGACCATTTTATAGCTCTTTAGATTCTAAAGCCATCACTGACAACACATGCAGTAGTAAGAAGCTTCCAACGCATATGTGAGGTCGCCCAGTTATTCCTTCTCACCACCCCAAAAGCTGGGTGGCAGCAACTCAGCAACGTGGAAATTTCTGGAAAGCAGAAAAGAAGGGCTCAGGCTCACACCTCTGAAAACCAGGATGTACAACACGATGTCCACGCAGCCCTCATGGAGCTGGCAACCACAGCCTGCAGGGCTTAGCTGACATTCTCCGGTGGCACTGCCCATGTCAACTACAGCTCCATGGAACCGCCCAGAGGCTGATTCCAAGGGCCGGACAGAGCTGGGCAGGGTAGCAGAGAGTGTCTCCAGGTGATGGCTGGATGAGAACTTACAGAATCAGCAGCCCTTTATAGAATCTCAGAATGGTTTGGGTCAGAAGGGACCTTCAGAAGGTCATCTAGTCCAATCCCACTGCCATGGTCAGGGACACCTGCCACTAGACCAGGTCGCTCAAAACCCTGTCCAACCTGGTCTTGAATGTTTTCAGGGATATTTCCAGGCAACCTTTTCCAGTGTTTTAGTGCTCTCATCGTAAAAAATGCCTTATATCCCTCCTTCTTTCAAACCATTCCCGTTCCCCTCCCTCATCCTGCTTGCAGCAGAGTTGCCTTGCAGGCTCCCAGAGCAGCAATAGCTGTGGGGGGTCCTGACCCCCAGTTCCACCCACTTGCTATGTTAGAAATAAAATGGTTCCTGCGCATTAGAAAAACAAGGGCTAGAGCAATCTTTTCATAAAAGCCTAGGAATAAGAAGGGCAACTCCTTTTTAATATGAGAATCGGTGCACTTAAAAGGAACCATAGTGGTCTGCCAGAGTAATTAGGGAGAATGGGAAAATGTATGTAAATATATGGAAAGTTACCCTGGCACAGGTTGCCGCATCCCTGGAAGTGTTCAAGGCCAGGTTGTGTGGGGCTTTAACCTGCTCTGGTGGAAGGTGTCCTTGCCCATGGCAGGGCGGTTGGAACGAGATGAGCCTTAAAGTCCTTTCCAACCCAGCATTTTATGATTCTGTAAAAGTCGTTGCTTATTAAAGAGTGTCCTCTGGTGCTTTATACAAATCAGGAGTTCACTGAAGGGTCATGCACCTTCTCCTTTAATGAGCTCAAGCCACATATTGAGTAAAGCTTTCCCCACCCTGTTTTGCTGATGTGTTTTGGTAGCATCTCTTCAAAATGAGCTGCTTCCTGGAAGGCAAGCAGAGAGCTCTGTACCTAACAGAACAGAAATAAATAAAGCATGCAGGCAGGGAAAGCAGGAAACTGGAGACCAAACACAACTTTATCCACTGTTCCTGATAAGAGGTAATCAAGACAGCTCCTCAGGAGGACAGATTTGGGATAACATAGCAAAGTATTAGTTCAGAAGTGTTGCAGCAGGTATACTGTAATGGAAACACAAAAGTGGTAATTCTCGTTTTTTGAGGGTTTTTGAAGACAGAATCTTTCATGTTTTTGCTATCACAGATTTTTTCTAGGGAACAAAAGTGAAAATAATAGAAGAACCATTTATTGTCAGGTATTTCTAAGAATGGAAGCTGAAAGTCAAAATAAACCACTGAGACTCAATCTTAATTTTATTGAATTACTGTACATCCAGATGAAATTGTTTGGGAGTTCACTGTTGACTCAAATTCTACCCTGGATCTGGATTTAGGTTTAGTCTCGAGCTTCTCTGAGTGTCATGTTATTCAGTTCTGGGGCTTTAAAGTTCAGAAGACAACACTTCAGCATGCAGATGATATAGTCATTAAATAAACCAAGCTCTTACTACCCAAACCCACGGTTAAGAAACAAAATTCCCCAATCAATTAGAAGCAAAACTGTATAACTGCTGTCTCCAGCATGCCCTGAATGTTGCCAGAGAAATGAATTGGAGGACTTGAGCAAAACAGTAAATCTCTTTCCTGCACGTGTAACTTAGACAACAGCTGCTGAGCATCTGCCTCAGGTTCCAGCTGTAGGATTTGGCTGCCAGTCAAAGAGTCCCCGTAAACAAGCTGGGTGACCTCAATTTTGTACAAGTGCATGGGCATTACTAACACTCAGTTTGCAGAGGCAGGTGATGCCCAGCACCAGGCGAAAGTTTGGAGGAATTACTCTGAATTGTGACCCTTTGTAATGATTCACAGGGATTATTCCTTGGAGGAAGAATGCTGGAATAATAGCTCGCTCATTCTGACAGCCAAAAATACTATGTTTACATAGTGTCTAAGGGGCAGAACAATAAGCAGAAGCAAGAGATGCAGCACAATAAGTTCAGCCTTTCAATATTTAAAAGGGGCCCATAAGAAAGATGGGGATGGACATTTTACAGGGGCCTGTAGTGACAGGACAAGAGGTGATGATTATAAACTAAAAGAGGGCAGATTCAGACTAGATATAAGGAAGAAATATTTTATGATGAGGGTGGTAAACAGTGGAACAGGTTGCCCAAAGAGGCTGAGATGCTCCATCCCTGGGAACATTCAAGGTCAGGTTGGACCAGGCTCTGGGCAAACTGATCTAGTTGAAGATGTTCTTGCACAAAACAAAATGCTTTGGTAGATGCAGCCACTGGAGTCTTGACATACAGTCAAGGCTGTAACCCAGAATTAATACAGGTTACACAGCAAATTTGTGTCTTCTGCTTTCCTGAATAACTTCATTAATTTTTTTACCCATATAAAACCCAGCACACTAAAAGCAAAACATGAAAGCCAAATATTCTGAGCAAGAATTGAAAAGCTGTGTGACCATGGTGAATTAAAGAGTGGAGAGTTTCATGCTGATCTGTATCAACTCTTTCTGGACATAACCAGAGCTCACAGTGCAGCAAGAATTCATCCTGATTTTCAGTCTTTAGCACTTCTTTATGATGATGGTGTGTTTCTTACTGTGCTGTCGAAGACAATGTTTCAGGTTTCACTCCCTGTGTGTTTTCAGATGTTCAAATGCTCTTTACAGAATGATTAGGTGAAGATTGAGATATCAATGGCATTTCTGTTGTTATTATACAAAAATAATTCTATGAAAAAAACCCGAACTTTTTCTGCTTCAAACAGCACAATGCTGTTGCACAATACATATTGCTTTATCCTAGAATTCAAGAGCAGTAGAGTTGTTCACAACTTGGATCAACAATAATTTTCTAGAGTTACCATCCTTGGCCTTTGAAATAGAGGATTTGAAGAGGAATCATAAACTACACTAAGTACTCACTTGGGCGAGTATTAATTTTAGCACTGTTTTTTGTTAACTTTTATTTATAACTTCATAAAATACAAAGCTGAAAAACATTCTTCAACCTTTCAGGCCCTTTTTTGCCACTGGCAAATGCAACGGGGGTCATGCACAGTAGCCAAAGGGTGAGTAACAAACAGTTGCTGCTTTTTTTGCCTTGGCAGAAACTTGCATGTTCCATTCAAGTGTCTGCAATTTAAAATATCAGGTTTTTTAAAAAAAATTATGAGTAGATAGTGGTTTTTTTGTCATTATGTTCTAGTGTTTTGATGAATATTTTTGATAGGATAGATATTTTTCCCAACAGAAAAAAATTGTTGAGAGAAGAGTTTGAGAAGAGCTTATAAAACACCTGAGCTTATACAGAAGAGTCATTTGAAACAGAACAGCCAAATCTGGAGCTATTTTAACAGTAGATATTTAACAAGCAGCTATTTTCACTGTAATTGTGTCGACTTTTGCAAGTTACTGATTTGAAATGTTGCCTCTGAGACTTTACATCTGCAGTCTATTTCAGAACTCGTACTCTGTTCTCAAGGCTGGTGCCTTAGGAAATATACTTTTTGTTTCGATAGACTTCCCAGAGGATTGTATCAGCTGAAATAACTTTCCCCTTTCTACCTAAAACATAATTTCTGTGTGTTAAAACCCTTCACAAAAAGCATAAAATGTGTGTTAGTCCATTTTTTCTTTTACATAAGTCCTTCAGTGTCAACAAGAACTTCTCCTAGAGCTAAGTGTCTTGTACTAAAGAGTCAAGACCACCCTTTTCAAGATTTTTTTCAGGCAGGGCAGATGTAACATGGCTGAGGCATCAGCTTGACCAGAACCCTTCTTTCTCAGTTGTTGCAAAGGCAGCAGACCTACAGAAACAATTAATTATGGGTAAGAATAAAACCTAGACTTGCAAAGCCAGCTCACCAAGTCCTGAGAGTCAATATTGTGCTCCTGGATGCTTGAGAGGCTCAGTGTGTGCCTGTCAACACTGCCTGTCTGCCTTGACCTTGATTTATGCTACATCACATTAGTGAATTATCATTAATTATATCACCAGCTCTCCTAATCAATGTCTCCAGGGCAAGGCAGGCAGACAGTGGGTGTAAGCAAGGATGGGTAGATCCAAGAGGAAGTTTGTTTGTAATGCTGTTCTCCTTGGGCCTCCCAGAAGATCTATGCATGACCCAACATGCAAACACAGGTATCATCACAGTCTACCAAGCCTGTGTCTGTGACTTGGACATGAATGGTAGATAGTTCAGTAGTGCAACAGCCAGCTTTGTTGGCTGTTTATATACAGTAAATCAAAGAAGCTTACTTCTCTCTCTCACTCCTTGGTCCCCCTGCCCACGGTCTAAGCAAGAATTTACCATATTGCTGTAAAAAGAAAAGAGAAGGCTCAGAAGCTCTTGTATTCTTAAGTTTCAAACTGGTGGGTTGAAAGTGGAGGAGCCACTAAACATGCTGAGGGTTTGGTGGCATAGGTTTGCTCATATGTAAACTGTGAAACTTTGACGTTTGCAGATGTCCACTTAAAGGCAACATTAAAGACAACAGAGCTCTTTTTGCTTTTGTGGCTTTGCTTACCAGCTACAATGTCCCATATCAGAGTGCAAGGGTTGGGAGGAGAGGAGAAAATCCATCTGAAATTTAGCAGCTTGGAAAAAAAAAAACAAACCACAAAAAACCCCCCAAACGTTTTTAATCAGCTTGAGAGCTCAGTGGATTTGTGAAATCGTTTGGGATTAACAGGCTATTGATTTCTAATAAAACAATATTTAGCTTTGTCTGATGAACAGCAATGGAAAAAGGTGTGGGCACCTTGTCAAACAAGAGCCATTGAGGAGGGATGATGGGTTAAGTGTGGGGGTCTGAGTGGCAGCGTGGGTGCCCGGGCTTCAAGGAGAACTTGTCAGTTGTTAGTAAGGCTGGTGAAAGGAAGGACGCCAGCGCCTGATGGCTGGGGTAGTATTGATGCAAGTTAGCTGACTAATCAGATTGAAAAAGTCCCATGGTATTTATGTCACTTTAATTTTCATCAAACAATTGGAGACGACAGCACTCTATTAAGAAGAGGTTGATCCAGAACTAAAGCTAAATAAATTAGGGTTTCAGTTTAATCAAATTATCCCTCTCCTGGCCTTGGATTAACCGAGGGAGACAGCGTCAGTCTAGGCACTTTTCATTGGCTGATTTTTTTTTTTTTTAAAGAAGCTGGTACAAAGAATGGGAGATTTAACACACATAGCTACTACTCATAATACCTCAAACAAGCACCTTTTAAAGAAAGGGGAATTAATATTTATCAGGAGAATGTGCAGTTTTACTGAAGGATATTTCCATTTTTACGTTAGGGGTTTTTTCAGTGAAATGAACTGAAAATGAGGCAAAAATCTGTCAACAAAAAAGCTGGACAGAGAGAGCCTGTAACAAGCTGGCACAGAAATGGAAACACTAGCCTAATGCTATGTAATGATTTCTTGTTTGATTCATAATATTTTAGTTTACCTGCTCTAAAAATGCCTTGATTGCACATTTACATTTTGCTATTGTTTACTTACATTTTTTTGCAGGGTAAGTAATTCTTTTTCCTCCTTCCTGCATTCTTTATACCCCTGGGAGTAAAGACCTTTGAGGTATCCAGATTATCTCGGGTAAAATCATTTTCCCAAGCTGCCATGTATCTTCTCCTGCAAAGTTTTCACTATAAGTTTACAGAAAGAGATAGTAACTGTCTTTTCAATACTAATAACATGAAAAAATCCTGTATTTATAGTTCCTTTACAAAGATTTCACTGAACTGTTGCAACAAGTCTTTAAGATCTTGAACTCCAGAAATATTACAAATCTGTTGACAGAATCATTGTACAAGTCTCTCTGGTTTTCTAGACACAGACATGAAAGCAAAATAGTGTATCCTCTGCTGTAAGCAATGATCTGAATTCATCCCAGGTAACTATAAAAGTTATTTTTGACAAATGCAATGTGATATTTCCTTTCATCTCTGTTGGAAAAGCCAAAATAATTTTGCAAGAAAAGCAACATAAATGAATGTGGTCTCATGCCTGATTCTACTTTCTGATTGTCTCTTTCTCTGACTTCTAACTCGTTTCTTGCTGCCCATAACCGTTAATATTGTTTCTCATTCTGCTGAGGCAATAACAACTTAGGGAAAGTGAAGCTGAATAAAGAAATGCTTGTATTTTTGTAACATCTCTCAAAATGGAGATACTGGGCTGGGCTGTGATCTAGTAAGGTAAATCTACGGTAAATCATTTTTATAGCACATCTAATAGACATGAGAGGTATGACTGGCTTCCGCTGGTCCCTGTTCCCCTGTAATCTGCAACATTTCACACTCTTCCTCTGCTTGCATTTCAGTTCTCCTCTGATCAAGCCCTTGGAACTCTGGGCACTAATCACCAGATTCCTTAAATAGCAATGCACACATCTACCACTGCCTCTTTCATTTATGATTTCTGGGTTTTGAGCTCAAACAATTTGATCCTTCTTTTTTTCTAGCACACTTCGAGTTTCCGTTGTCTTCAGTCAGTCACTGTTAACGAGCACAGAGCTGGTTCTGATGGACTTAACCTTGGATATGCTCATCCCCTCACAAGGAGGAGTTTGATTTCCAGGTAACGCATCCAAGTATTTACTTCCAGAGATTGCTAAATGCCTGACATCCACTCTTGTGACATTAAAAAAACCCCATTGGCCAAATAATTGCTTTGGGAGTTTATTTTTAATGCACAGCCCTCATAGTTCCACTAGTTCAACCTGTTAGCTGATGAGAACACCATCTGTCCTCGCTTGTTTTCTTACTGTGAATGAATAGAGATCATGTATTTTCATGGTAAAGGTGTGGCCTAAGGTAAACCCTTCACTGTACTTCAAATGGACATAAGATTTCTTCTGTAGTTTTTCTTTACAATACTTCAAGTTCAGGTATTTTTACCCCTGTAGAAAACATTTTTCCCTGTAGAAACATAGGTATTACGAGACAGAAAATATTGAATTACTTATAGGTGCTTTCTCTGTGAACACTGGTTTATCCTTGAGATGCTTATGGATTCTTTTAGCTGCATTTACCCTTTGGACATCAACAGTGAAAGTAACTCTGAAGATCAGTGCTTTTCTAAGCTTCTAATTATTTGACTATTTTTGATTATTTTTTTTAACATTATCTATTTGGAGTGATCTTAGTCTGAAAATGTCCCATGTTCCTCAAGCTGTTCCACAATGCACTTTTAATGGATGCACTTCTCTAGAGGTATAAATACATAAAAACATACTGAGTCCCATACTTTGTAACATAGCCCTAACTCTAGTTCCAGGCTAAGTTTTTGTAAAAACAGAACAACAACCAACCAACCAAACAACCCCCCCAAACTACCCAACTAAATAACCACAGCCCCCCCACCCAAAAAAAAAATCTCAACAAACCAAACTCTCCCCCTGCCCAGATGAAAAAGTTCTGTTTTGCAGCCCCCACTTTCCTTTGGCAGACCTTCCTAGCCCCACTTCAGCTCCAGATCTAGGCTTACTTTCTCTCTCAAGCTTAAACCTAACCATGCTTTCAGGGTGAGCCCTACAGAGGGTCTGCTGGGCTTGGTCCAGATGAAAAATATCTGTCAGTTATCTTAGTTTAGAATTATACTAAGGGCAATATAGCCATCACTTTGTGAAACTTTTAAACTGACTGAGCATATGAATTCTGATTAGCCATTCTGCTACCTTTTCCTGACGATAGGAATAAAAAATTCTTTTTGACTACAGCTCATTCCCTCTGTATACAAATTGGCACTCAAATTTCCTGATTCATACTTAATTTAAATCTATCCAAACTTTTATTGTTTTAACAGAGTCTAAATTCACCATTTGGCAGTGAGGGCAAAAAAGGCATAAAGAGCTCACGGGCATTAATAAAGTTTTACTTGCAGTGATGCCCTTCTGCAAAATGTGACGTTTCTGTATCTCTTTCTGTTGCACCTGAGGCTGCTGGAGCTGTGCTTTTCATTGCTGTGGATGTTGGGAAGAACCTGCTCATTGCTATACATCTTAAAGGCTTAATGAAAAAACCACTATCCGCCTTTTAGACTGCTGGCTACAAGTAGTTGGCATCAGTAAATTAATACAAAATGCAACAAATTGGGCTGGGAGGATTGAGCATGAGAGTATTTGTGCTCATACTCCGTGCTTTTGGGAGTGTCATTCTTGGTCCCTACATGTAGCAGGCTGGCTTTAGTATCCAAGGATTGTAGCGTAAAATTTCAGACAGTTTGGACTTTGTAAACAGAAAATACTTTTGAAAAATTGTCTTCAGTTTTGAGTTTCATGGTTCTGTGCAGTTTTCTGTTCTTTTGGTGACCTTGAGTGGTTAAAATGGAAAAAAAAATATAACTCTGACCACACAAATAAGAAGTGATTTGGTTTTTTTAATCTTGTTTTTTAAGCACTTGCTCTCTCTTTTTTCTAATATATTTTACACGGGGTAAAGTCACAGGCATTTAATAATAGTTTGTTAAAAAATATTTCTTTCATTTCCTACACAGGTTCTATTAACAAACTTTCTGTGTTTTTGAATAATGACAAGCACTGGGGCCACAAACAAAAGTGGTGCAGGTAGAGGATAAAGTTACATATGCTTGGAAATCCAGATGAGACAAAGCCCCCAAGTGATATGTCAATACCATATTTTGTGTGCAATAACCCTCTAACAGTCTCCCCATGTGTTGTGTTTCCAGAATTGGAAAAAAAGTTTGAAATGCAGTAAAAAAAATTGTAAATATTTGAAGTTTCTTCCCCTTGGCCCAGATTATGAAATAGTAATCCATTACATTGTAAATCTTCCTGTACCATGCAAATCCCTTTACAAGGATTAGGAAATTGTAACAAAGATGATCATATTTCAAGAGGTACCCGGCTTAAGTTATACACTTCTGCTGCAGGATTCCATACAGCCTTCCCCCAGCGTGCCACCTACATTGACCCAAATGAACAGGTGCTTTACATTTATTGAGAATCCTTAATTCACACAATAATAAAAAAGAAGGCTCGGTTACAAGGCTGTGCAGCACATTCAGTGTGTTGCTCTGTGAGCAGACTCAACAATAGCTGAGGGTGTGCAATAGAGCAAAGACTATGCAATCAGTGACCCCGCGCCCCTTCGGGGGTGGAGGGAGGGGGAAGAGGAGAATTTCAGAACACAAAGAAACTGCTGTTTCTGCCTTTGCTGCTATCAGCTTGGGCACTCCCGACAGAGCAAGGGCTGTTAAATCTATTTCTGCTCTTGGCTGCTTGAGCAAGGGTAGAGGAAAAGTATGTTTTATCATTCTGGGCCACTTCTGTTTCTCTTATGGGATCAGATCCTACTTTGGCAGCATAAGCATGATCATCTGACTTGACTAGATTTCTTCGGTGACCTAAGGGCATGCAGCACTTTTCCAGCACTTTGCACTGATTCTAATTCAATGGCTAGTCTGAGTCTCTATGTAAGGAAAAAAATCCACGAGAAGCACTTAGTTTACATGGCTAAAGAGTGTTTGCAGAATTGGTGGTGTCTTTTCATACCTCTAGAAGTAATTCTGAATGGGTACAGAATTTAAAAATAAAGCATAGCACTGAATTTGTGAAGAAGTCTTAGTAGCTATTAGATCCTTTTTTAAAACTGGAATTCTGTGGTCTTATCTAAAACAAGTTTCATATTTAGGTTTTTCATGTCCCTCTGGATTTGCCTATTACTAAGTAAGCCTAATCTGTTCAATTACCGTACTTAAAAGCCTTCTTTGTTAGCTTTGAGAGACAGGAGGGTAAAAGGGAAAATTAAGCTACATCTGACTGTTACACATGTACAGATGAGAGATCAGAGATTGTAATCCAGCCAAGGAAATTCAGACTTTCAGGTTTCCTTCTTGAATTCTGCATATCCCTCCTTTCTTTTTGTTACAGATCAATTCAAAACTCTTCATTTTTATATTCAGCAAAAACACCACTGAATCCGCACTGTAAAAATGAGACTACAATCTGAACCCTGACTCCCACCCTCTAGAAATGATGCAAAGATTATGATAATGCTGATGATCATTCTGTTGAGCAGCAATTATAATATATTAACAAACGCTTGGTACCTCCACTTGAGTGCTACATATCGAGCACTGTTGCAGATTCAGCCTTTGTAAAATAAATACCATAGACTGATAGACTTATAGCATATGCTGGAAGGGACCCATCGGGATCATCGACTCCAACTCCTGGCCCTGTGCAGGACAGCCAAGGATCCCACCATGCGCCTGAGAATGTTGTCCAGAAGCTGCTTGAACTCAGACAGGTTTGGTGCTGTGACCACCTCCCTGGGGAGCCAGTCCCAGTGCTCAGCCACCTTCTGGATGAAGAACCTTTTCTTGATATATAACTTAAACTTCCTTTGACTCAGCTTCGTGCTGTTTCCTCAAGTCCTGTCTCCTCATGAGGAAGCTGTAGACCACTATGAAGTCTCCCCTCAGTCCCCTTCAGGCTGAACAAACCAAGTGCCCTCAGATGCTCCTCATACAGCTTCCCCTCAAGGCTCTTCACCATCCTCGTGGCCCTCCTCTGGTTGCTCTCTAATAGCTAAATGTCTTTTTAATATTGTGGTGTCCAAAACTGCCACAATACCCAAGGTGAGGCTGCCCCAGGTCAGAGCAGAGCAGGACAATCCCCTCCTGGCTCCGCCGGCGATGCTTCGCCTGATGCCCCCCAGGACAGGGTTGGCCCTCCTGGCTGCCAGGGCACTGCTGACTCAGATTCAACTGACCAGGATCCCCAGGTCCCTTTTTGCAGCTGCTCTCCAGTCTCTCATTCCCCAGTCCATACACACAACCAGGGTTGCCCCGTACCAGGTGCAGAATGTGGCCCTTGTTAAACTTCATACAGTTGGTGATTTCCCATCTCTCTAATTTATCTGCAGGGGGAGTACCATTCCTAAACCATGATACATATATAAGTCCATGTGTGATGCCTGAGGAGGTGCAGTTGGCTAACAGCAGCCATAAGATGTGGGAGATTTCTCGGGTATGTCATATTAGGGAATAAATGGTGCACAAACACACTGTGTACCTGTCTGACTCAGACCAGTTCTAGCAGGATGCCCAGAGTACCTCTGCTCTTGCCATTATATAAGGTAGTCAGGTTCAAGGTGAAATGCTAATTTCATTATTTTTGGAAATACTTATAGTAGCACAGATGTGAACTTAGACACTTTGATAGTACAAATTGAAAACATTCCAGCTTTGACATTTCCTCCATCCCACCCTGCATAGGAGCACCATGAGAACCAGCACCATCTGGTTCTGGAGAGATGCATGTTTCTTTCAGGCATAAAATAGAGAGAAAGTGAAGGAACTTCAGTAACCCAACTGAAATGTCAGTTACTATCTTCTTCAAGTGATGACCCTCAAGCTTTGTTTCTTCTCTATAATTTTTAAAACTACTTTTTCGCATCTTCATTTGAATGATGTCTCAGTTATAGAAGACTTTCTTCACAAGAAAGGATGATTAGACATTGGAATGAGCTGTCCAGGGAGGTGGTGGTCACTGTCCTTGAGGTGTTTAAGGAAAGTCTGTATGTGGCACTTAGTATCATATGTTGCAAAATGTGGAATATATAAAATTTTCTTAAGGAAGGATGTTCTTTAATGTTGGATCGTTGTATACTTTCAAATCTAATCAACCAGAAGGGGGACATAATTGGTGAAACAGAGAGCAGCTAACAAGTTCTAAGTGATGTCCAGGTGTCAGAAAAACAAATTACTTGTTGGTAGAATTGCCTTGTTAAGGTTTAGGGCTTGACATGTTTCAATGACCTATGGGGAGGATAACAAGGCTTGGGAAGAATATCAATTAATAAGAGAATTAGGTAAATTGTAGCCAATGAACATTAATTCCTTTATTTGCCGAAATGCATATATACTAAAATGTTTTGATAGTTGGTGTGCTTGATTTGTGGAATACCACAACTTGCTGTCTTCAGTATTTATTCTACATTCATACAGGCCAGTTACATTTTCAAAAATGAAACATCAAGTTTGATAGAAAAGTTCTTTTTTAAGAATGTAACTTAATAGATTGAAAGTCAGTGGAATGGATATGTCAGATCTTGACTGTAAGAAGGTAAGTACTTAATCATTATTCTGAAAAGAAAGCAAAAAAAAATGCTTTGGTGTACTCATGAAAACGTTATTCATGAAGTATTTTTTTTCTTCTATGGTAAATTGAGCCCTGCATACTAAATACGTTGAATTCTTAAAGCTTACAGCTTGGCTTGATGAGGGCTTGGTGGACAATTGCAATACACGTCTGTCCATGGTTAGTGAAATACTCGTCATTTTTGTAAAGATGTGGATTTGGGGCTGGAGTCTACAGTAGCCTCATGAAAAGTCTAATCACCGAAATAGCAAAATTAGCTACAAAAGCTCCTTGCTATACTACCCTCACGTCGCAGAGCTCAGCAAGTGTAGATTTCTGAACTTTAATAACAGACTTTGTATTATCATCATTTGCGCCCTTTGGCCTTTGCGCTTTGTCAACACTGCGTCAAACCCCTCGGCCGGGCCGGGCCCGGCCCCCCCTCAGCGAGGAATGGCGGGTCCCCGCTCTCAGCCTGGCCCCACCCGGCCCTGCCCTCCCTC